>CALYLW010000061.1:2142477-2343353 GCA_944989445.1 Ampullaceana balthica
ATGTGTCTTTCAGGAAGTCTTCACCCTTCACTAAATCATTAGCGGCGTATGCTACGCCGCGGGTCAGCTAGTTAAACTATATTTAAGTTAACAGTAAATTATGATGATTTCACCCTTTTTTCACGAACAAAATAAACAAACAATGAAAAAATTCAAATAAAATAAAGTATAAAACCCAGTAGAAGTAAATAAGACACAAAGCATGTTTTAAAGCACAAACCAATAGCTCCAGTAACAGGGAGCCCATTGGCCAAGCCACACAACAAGTTAATACAGCATCTAGACATGAAATCTTGACGTCAAAGTCTGCTGATCACTATCGATTTTATCTTCGGCATCGTCAAACTCTTGAAACAGTTGCACTACGTACGTGAAATGGTTTGGAATCTGAGTTTTTGTTTCTTACAACGTGTGTTTGTGTCTCTATTTTTGTTACAGCTCAATATCATGTTACTGCCATATTTTCTTTTGTACATTTTACTTTTTTGATATATAAAGTTATTTTCCATTCATTTTTTTAAAGTTAAATTATTTATATTGTCGAATTTCGGAGTTAATTGCTAAAAGGTTAATAAAATAAATTAAATAAATTAAACAAAATGTAATGATAAATATTATTGATGCAACTATTTTGTAATGTTTACAGATCCAGAAGTCCAGAGAGAAGAACTTTCTTTAATGACTTTGTTTGTAGAATAAAGATCTGAAATAAATGGTATAGAGCAACTTCGTCATCACAGACTTCGGATCTCATAAAAATTTTTTTTATCTTCTTTCATCATGACATCTTTCTATTCTAATAAATATGTCTCCCTTTGGATACCCGTTTATTGTGTACAGTGGCGTGCCTTTATACAAATGTATAGCACTTTTACAATTCTAGCAAGTAATACAGTTATTTAATGAATTAACATACATAATTACCGTTGTCTGTATGTATGGATGTAACTAGGTGGCGCTGCGAAATTTGTAATGCTGTTAGGTGGCGCTGTGATCGATTTTGTTTTATAGTGCTGCACCAAAAATAACACTTTTCGAACGTTCCGCATAAAATTGTTCAATATGATAATAAATGAATCAAATAAAAATAAAGAAAAGAAAAGAAAGTTCTGTATAACGTTATTTTTTAATCTGATGTGTATTTATTTTGAAAATTTCCGTCATTTTGACGGGTGATACATTAGTAAATAAATAATCATTATTAAATTACTTTTTCTGTATCTATTTCGGTATTTTCTCATGGTTTAAAATTCTTTTGAAATGAATGATTTAATAATGTTAATGTTTGTAAATGTGTTTAGATGCATAACAGTTAATTTTGATGCCAATTGCTAGAAAAGTGTATGGCAAATTAAAAAAAACAACAACACATATTATACATTTATTTTAAGGCTAAATGAACAATGAAATTAAATGGGAAATCTGAAAAAAGTCAACTGTATATTTTCACATTTGGTTTCTCGTCAATTTTTATTTTCAAACACAAAAAAAGAGCAGAACTTACTAATATTGTGGTGTTTTATGGGGTCCCTACAGTACCTCAACATTTAGAAGAAAGTAGAGAAGAGCTTCGATTTAAAGACACCGCATCGTGTCATTTCCATGATAAATGATGATGCCTCCATCAAAAGTAGAAAATTTGTTTACAGAATCCGCTCAACAATTTTCAATTTCGGAGCAGCAAATGTTGATTAGGATAAATGTGGATAGATTCATGGCAGACAGTAAGCTTAATTCTTCTTTTACTTATCTTCTGTATTTTTAGATTGAATTACACAATTTTGTTGCGTTTTATAGTTCCATTATACAGCTCTTTATTATTACCGATGCATGCAAAAACGTGTTTATTTTCTACATCCCAATCCATTTTTTTAAAATTTGGCGCCCATGCATAAATGACGTCAAGTGATTTTGGCTGATTTTTAGTCCCCTTCCCCTCTTGTCACACAATCAAATATTTAAGTTAAATTTTATTTAAAGGTACGCCTTTTGATGTGACGTCGCCCCCCTCCGCCTTCTCGTCACACATCGTCACAAATGTATGACCCCCGACGTCATTTATGGACGGCCCTAAGATGAACTAGTAGCCTTTAGTTTCAGATATTGACATTCTTTAAAATGTCTCAAATTTTTAAACAGTAACATTTCGTAACATAAAGTTTTTATTTGCTGTAAAATAAATCAAATGTTTTATTGATGCAGACAATCCAATTAACGTAATATATGTGTTATATTTCTTTTATTGTTATATATATATACGTTTTTAAAAAATGGACTTAACACAATAAAATCGAAACATTCACATATGCTGGAAAAGTTACATTACTGCATGGATGCTGAAATCAAGTCCAAATAATGAATATCTTATGAAACTTGATCAAGTGTGCAAAATATTGATCAGCTTTAAAACCGATGGAATAATACTTCTTGCAATTGATAGTGTTTTTTGGATGTATATGTATGGGATTTTTACAATTTTAGCTGTAAGATACATAAAAAAATATCAGTTAGATTAATATTTTTAACATTTTGTCGTTATTATTTTTAAATTTCAGTTCCTTACTAAGTTTCACTAAATACATTTTCACTTAAGTTTTATTGAGTCTAATGTGTGTCTGTGGGACAAAAGATTTTACCGTACTAAAAATAAGTTCTATGATACAAATTAGCACACAAACTAACGAATCTTTGAGGGTCAAGAGTCATTAGGAAAAAATAAAAGTACAAATCAAACATTTTCAATTTATTAGTTTAAATACTTTTTGTTTGTTATAACAATTTGTTTCCCCATAAATACCAAGCTGAAATACTAGCTGGGCGGGTGTGTGGTATAAAAATTAAAGATTTTTAATTTAGAAGGAAAAAGAGAGATCTATAAGTGAGAGAATGAGTGAACTGCATATGTAAAACCTCATAAGCGCCCGCCCCCACGTATTTAGTCATATTAAATCAAAGTACTTGAACTTATAAGTTTTAAATTATTTACGTTGGCAAATTTGAAAAATTGCGGACAGACAGACACGAAAGCAAGGTAATAAAAACGTGGTAAAAATGTCATTTTAGTCATTTTTTAAGTCTAAGGAGACAATCTTTATAACAAAAATATTAAACATACATTTTGAACAACCATGGTCATCTATTAATTACCAATATACCACGTACCCTAAATTATTTTTAAATTTAAACTTTAAGCTAATAAAACTACGGATGTTAAAATACATTTTTATTAGAACTTTGAAATATTTCTTTAATATACATATATGAATAGGGTTTCAATGTAAAACAACAAGAATTAATATATGTCACAATTGTCTATTATTTATCAAACTTCTCATTGAAAATATCACCATTCGTTGCCCAATAGATACGCTATCAAATTATCACTAGATGTAGTTTTTTGCCAAAATTATCAAACACGTATTGCTTGAGATTATGTAATAAAATGAATCAGCAAGCGCTATAAAAACATGTACACTAGTGTTTTAAAAATGTAATACAAATTATAGAAATACAAATCGTAAATAAATGAGATATTTGCTAACAACTTTACTTTACTTGCAATTGAGAATTTTGGGTTTATTTCTCAAATCACACATCACCTTCAGCTACACACAGGGAACACCACCAGCTTCAACAAACTAATCCCCGTGATCGACATAATCGCCAAGAGGGACGCCTCTATTTACGACGCCAGGTTGTACCACTGAATCACCAACGACCACGGTACGTTCAGCAAGCTTCACAGAAAGATTATAGGGGGAGACACGAGATAGTGACGTCATCAGACAACCCACAGTTTCGTTTCTGTCTCCAACATCGTCGAATTGTTGAGACAGTTTCATGACGTATATGTTAAATAAGTGGGGTATGATATTTAAACTAAGAGTTTTGTGTTTTCAATTGTATTCTTTAACACATATGTTCATCATATGCAGTAACAATCTGGTGTAACCAGTTTTTAAATTAATTTCAAAATCCCAAAATTTAATACTGAGCAAATAATAAAATAAAAGTGTTTAAAAATTTGTTAAATGAAATCATTAATTCAACTTACCTATTTGTTACATTGCATAATGCGACGTAAGGTTTAATTTTTTTTCCAAATTTGTTTTAAATTCTTTTAAACACCGGTGTATTTATTCTCTGCAAGTAAGTAAAGTTAAGAATTTGCAATTTTTTCAGATCCAACTGTTCCCAGAGAACAAATCTCAGTTATGACAGTGATTGTCACAAAAAGACCTTCAACACATGAAATTATAAAGGTTATCAACATTAGTGGAGCAAAAGGCTGCAACCGTAACCATTGCAATATTTGTCAATATATGATTGAAATTGACATTTCTTTCCCTCTTGAAAAATTCAAAATAAAAAATGGATTCATGGATGCACAAGTCGCAACGTGATTTATGCAATTCTTAGCAAGAGGTGCAATAAAATCTACGTGCATGTGTGAGATAGGTCGTCGTCTTGAAGATCAGTTTAAAGCACACATGTATACTATAAATAAACAGGCTCAATGTCCTGTGTCTAAACATTGTAACATTGTTGACCATGACGGAATTTCAGATATTGCAGTTACTGGTATGTTATATGCGAGTAATAAGCATGATAGGATCTACGTGGAAAATAGATATATAAAACGATTTGTAAGTTGGCATTTAGTGGGAGGAATTTTCGACTTTCTGTCCTGGATGCCTAGGTGGCCGCTTCAGCAGCGACCTTTCGGAGGGGGGGGGTTCCCAACTGTTACGTCCCTTTGGGGGAGGGTGCCAGATAGCTGGGAGGGTCTTCCAGGAAGATCCATGAAGAACACTAGGCTCGGGTCTTCTGATTTTCTTCCACATGTAGGGAAGTTGGCTCCGTATGGAATAAACCAAATTCACAATTTTACCTAATCGCAGAATCTTTTTCCAGTTGTGGTTTCTATACCTCCTCCGTTTTCTTTATCCTGTATCATTGTTTGTTGTTGTTTTTTCCTTTCCTTTTATTTCAAATAACTCTTTTTATGATATACTATGTCGTAAGAATTGAAATATAATTTTATTGCTTATGTAAGTACGTTCTTTATGTTAAATTGTACTGATAAAGGCATTAACCGAAACGTATACTGTCGTATTAGTTTAATAATAAAACTCAAATTTATTGTTTTCTTTACACACTTTGTTTGTGTATTTTGTATTTTTTTTAAAAAGCTTTAACGCAGTTCTATTCGTTATTATAACAACTATTCACCACGAAAGTACTTGTTGAGGAAAGACTTTTCCCCAATTAGACTTAGAATCATAAAAAATGATACTAAAGGGCAATGAATTTCTCTGGCCTGTTGTATAATATATCACTACATTCATAACTATACACAGTTTTACTTTATCAAATGTTCATGATTTTGATGCAAAGACGGTGTAACACATTTGTCTAAAACATACATAAATCACATCTAATGTTAAAAGACGTATTTATATTATGGTTAAAACATATTTTATGTTGCTCTTGAGTCGAAAAATGATTGACTTCCTCCTGTACAAAATAGCACAATGTGTCTACAGTGTTTCTTATAGACTTTTAGTTACCTTTTTCCAAAGAAATTTTACATGGAAGATTATTATTGGTAATTATAAGTGTTTGCAAATTAGGTTATGATCTATACTCTATACAAACGTTTATTTTGTCATTTAGGTGAATAACTGCGATGCAACGAAGAAATAAAAGAGACATTGGTTTTACAAGCCTGGTATTCATAATCAACGTGTGAGAGCATGTTTTCAACAAATTAAACCATTACAATTACAACAAAAATTTCACATTTAATAAGACTAAACAATTTATACATTTTAAGATCACTGGAATTTAAATCAATTTTATTTGTAACTTTTTAGTTGCTTAAAGATAATTAATTTTATAAAATACTTAACTGAAAGTTTGTTTTCTGATAGTTACGTTTGCTTTTAGTTTTATTCATCTAATTTTGCTAATTAGGACCCACTTTTTATTAAATTTATATTTTAAAATTCACTGGTTCGTCATTTCGTGAGCGAGAGTGGGGTCTTACGTAAGGATATTAAGTCATAAAGCAATGAGCACAGACCATGGATAATCGTAGGACGCAATAATCTTCTGTATCGACGAGGATCATTCTCATCACAATAGCCATGTGCTTTGACAGCCTGGTGTGTTCTTTAGTGGCTTTTTATCCACATTCTTGCCCGAAAGGTGTGGCAAACATGTCGGACAAGAGATTGTTTGGATGCCATTTGGAATATTTCAAGCCTGTCCTGTCATCCTGACTTCGCAGCCTGTTGTCTGTTTGCCTCACAGACAGCTACGCCGTTCCGTGTCATAAGACGTTAGAAAGCTTGGTCGCTGACTGCTGCCTCCCAAATAGTCATTGCTAATTCCTTAAGCCTTTATTGGGGTCTTGAGTGTATCTTTGTAGCGCTTAGTCTTAACTCCGCATGCTCTCTGCCCATTAGAAAGCTCCCCATATAAACACCTTGTTTGGAGCTGGTGCTCTTGCATGCGCACGACGTGCCCAGTCGAACGTAGTCGTGACTGCATCAGGATTGTGTAAATACCAGGGAATCATGCCCTGATAAATACGTCGGTGTCTGGAAATTTTTCGTCAGACTTTTGGTGTGATAGTGATTAAGTCACCTCGCATAAAATGTTCAACATCACAAGAGTCTGAATTTTCCAGATTGTTTTAAAATTCGACTTTTGCGCAACTTTTGATGTGAGAAACAGTTGTTTGTTTAGCAGCTCTTTTTCGCTACAAACCTCAAGCTGAGGGTAGAATATCGGGTATAACACTGACACGATTGAAATTGTTGTATTTTGGATAAGATCCAGTTTCACAGACATGTATATCTGGAAAATAAAAATAAAAAAAAATCAAGTTTAGGTATTTTCTGCAAATAAAATCTTAATCAACCTCTACAAATACAAAGGTCTATGTATTATAATTATGACCACAGTGTTTGATAGATTTGTTTTATTGCAGAAATAGAAGTATTAAAAGTAAACAGTCTTCACTACATACGGAAAGCCACCAAGTGAGCTAAACAAACGGTGCAAATCCCCGGCAAACGGGCCGCATGAAGCTCTGTGTGCTAACATTACGGCTCGCGAACAACTTAACTAAATTTAAAAGGTTTGTTTTAAAATATATTATGATATCAAAGAGTAATAAAAGTTTTTTAAATGTCATGATCGAAAAAAAGGATTTCAAATAATTTGAGCTTGATAATAACACTTAAATTGAATGGAATGAATCGTTTTTGATTGGTTCATGATATCAACGGTTACATTTCTGATTTCGTTAAAAAACTAATTCAAAATATTAACCATTCTAATACTTTTACAAAAGTTAGAACATAACTTATTATTTAAATTTTTAATTCAAATATCGCAAAACGTCCCACGAAACAAAAATATAAAAAAAATAAAATAGAATAAAATCCTTTTCCGCATTTCTCAAACATGATAGATGTAATCAAATATTGTTTGCTGCTTCCCATGAACATTGCTATGAAACCTTCCGATGCTGAAATGGAGCTGTTTAGTTACATGAAGATCAGGGTTTAGTGATTTATTACGAAAGTCACAATATGTGATTGGCTTTGGAAGCTCGAGACAGATATAAACTATCTTCAACTTACAAAAGCCAGTTTCCGATTTATATCAATTTTCTTTATAATCTACTGATGTGAATCTGTGTAATCTACTGATGTGAAGCTGTGTAATCTACTGATGTGAATCTGTTTAATCTACTGATGTGAATCTGTGTAATCTACTAGTGTGAATCTTTTTAATGTACTGATGTGAATCTGTGTAATCAATTGATGTGAAGCTGTGTAATCTACTGATGTGAAGCTGTGTAATCTACTGATGTGAATCTGTGTAATCAATTGATGTGAATCTGTGTAATCTACTAGTGTGAATCTGTGTAATCTACTGATGTGAATCTGTGTAATCTACTAGTGTGAATCTTTTTAATGTACTGATGTGAATCTGTGTAATCAATTGATGTGAAGCTGTGTAATCTACTGATGTGAAGCTGTGTAATCTACTGATGTGAAGCTGTGTAATCTACTGATGTGAATCTGTGTAATCAATTGATGTGAATCTGTGTAATCTACTAGTGTGAATCTGTGTAATCTACTGATGTGAATCTGTGTAATCTACTGATGTGAATCTGTGTAATCTACTGATGTGAATCTGTGTAATCTACTGATGTGAATCTGTTTAATCTACTGATGTGAATCTGTTTAATCTACTGATGTGAATCTGTTTAATCTACTGATGTGAATCTGTGTAATCTACTAGTGTGAATCTTTTTAATGTACTGATGTGAATCTGTGTAATCAATTGATGTGAAGCTGTGTAATCTACTGATGTGAAGCTGTGTAATCTACTGATGTGAATCTGTGTAATCTACTGATGTGAATCTGTGTAATCAATTGATGTGAATCTGTGTAATCTACCAGGAAGATCATACAAACAACCGAACAGTAACTATTAACTAGAATCTGACAGAGTGTCTACGTAACACAACTACTAGCTACCAATAATAACTTTGAATAAACATCCAAGTCCTAAGGCTTCTCAGCAGAATCATTCCAATGAAAGTTCACTATAATTATGAGTCTATATGAAAAGTGTTTCTACAAATAAATTGAACATATATAAGTTTTTTTTTATTGTGTAACCGTAAGGCATATATTTCTTCAACATACGGCTTAAGAGTTAAACAGAGTGAAAAGTTTAAATCAATTAATTCCAATAATATAATTTAATAAATAAATCTTAATCTAAAAATTTCAATGCGAGTTGGTTCGTGACCCATAATGCTCCAATGTAGCACTCAGTAATTATTATTTATTTGTTTTTTGTTTTTAAATCCCTTATATTAACTTCACCGGCGTCTCTCTCTCTCTCTCTCTCTCTCTCTCTCTGTCTGTCTGTCTTGGGCGGGCGGGCGGAAAAAGAAAAGTCAAAAATGACCCACTTCCCATGATCCGATCGAACTGAAATTTGGCACACGGACCGGTCTGACCTAACAATGCATCGTATCAAAATTTCAGATCGATCGAACGTACCGTAATTAAATTAATGCATTTTAGTTTATCCTTATATGAGGTATGTAATTTCAATTACCGGTTTGTTATTGTTTTTTTGCCACGTGAAATTTTGAGCTGACGCATTGAGGCGACCCAACGAAGCGAAGGGCGCTTTTGTTTACATTTTACGTGTCACTCTGAGCTCGGTCAAGCGAATCGGTGACCAGACTTTTCCCCTCTCCCCCCCCAACCACCCCTCCCCCACCCCTCCCCCCACTAGGGTTATGATGCAAAGTTGAGTTAAGACAGATTCAGTCTGTAAATGTTTGAAAATAATCAATACTGTTAGTTATGTCTCATATATAAGGGATTTATAGTCAAAAACTTTGTTTTTACGGGTTTGTTTTATTTTAAATCCCTTATATTAACTTCGCGGCCGTCTCTCTCTCTCTCTCTCTGTCTTGGGCTCGGCGGGCGGAAAAACAGAAGTCACAAATGACCCTCTTCCCATGATCCGATCGAACTGAAATTTGGCACACGGACCCGTCTAACCTAACAATGCATCGTATCAAAATTTCAGATCGATCGAACGTACCGTAATTAAATTAATGCATTTTAGTTTATCCTTATATGAGGTATGTAATTGAAAATTCACTGTTTGTTATTGTTTTTTTTCTTCCAGTTCCACGTGAGTTTGAGTTGACGCCGACCGTCGTGTTGACGCCGACCGTCGTGCCGACACCCCCTCACATCCCATAAAGACAAGGGACATCACTCGGTGTCAGTCTGTAAATGTTTGAAAATAATCAATACTGTTAGTTATGTCTCAAATATAAGGGATTTATAGTCAAAAACTTTGTTTTTACGGGTTTGTTTTATTTCAAATTGCTCTCAGTCCGGCCACCCTTGACTAAACAATTCAGCGATTACCTGTAAACACGAGCGTGAGAATAAGGTCAAAGCGGGGTCACGGCCTAAGACGGAATGAACCCAAACACTGGATAAAATACATCAGATATCTGGGTTAAAGAACGGGATTCCCTCAAACCGGAGTTTCCTTGTAACCAGGTCGTTTGATATAATTTTATGATATTGACAGTGTCAATTATTGACATTATTATATTTATTATTATTATTATTTCAATATATTATTTTCAATATTGTTTTGAAAATATAAAAACACACTTTATAGTCTTTATTTGTGAGGTTTTAATCTGCATATCATCATCATTGAAACAATCGAAATAAAACGTCATCGGTATAAATAAAAAAACAAATTAATTTAATACATTAAGTGGATAACTATATGTTAAAAGAAAATTTAAACGAATAACTATGCTTAAGTAATTATTCCGTTGCTTTTTGAGAAACTTAACTGTGTGTTTTCCAGATTAAAAGAATAATTATTACAGGTGAAGATTTTTTTAAAAAGCTATTAAATAATTTAAAGTCAATGAGTTTCTACATAATGAGTTTTGGTTGTAACGAATAACATGAAAGCTAATTAATAAAATCGGTGAAAATTTAAAAGCACGGAATGACGAGAAAGTTTATGCATTTTGTTTTTACTTTTTTTTTAATTTAACAAAAAACATACAAACAATTCATTGTAATGATGTTTACAATTTTTTCTTCATACCATTTAAAACAAGTGTTTTTTCATGGTGTTTAAGATAAGTTGTTTTGAAAAGACCAAAGTATTTAAAATTTATTGACTAAACTACCTGTAACAATAAAGAAATGTATATGTTTTCATTGATAACATTAGCTATCTATTACCGTTCAATGAGAAAGAAGTATTTTCTTTGTATATGCAATTATATTAAGTACATCTAAGTGAAAAAACAACTGAATTAACAGAACACCAACAAAAAAAGCGAAGATGCTATTTTATTTTCTACATTTTAATTTTCATACACAGGGCATAAATGGACATACTAACCATGAACACTTTTTCAAAAGTAACACATTGTTAATCAATATCCTTCATTTTAGCTCCGAAGGAATACTTGGCACATATCTCAATCGCTCAGAAATCATTATAAAATGAAGAAGTATAAAGTATTTGTACGCAAAATAATAAGAATAAGAATAAACGTTAGAAAACCGGCAATATACTCACATTTTCTCTGACTGATGAGGTCAACATACCACAATCGCTATGTGTATCTGATAATACCGAGATAGTCTGCCACATAAATTACCATGCATAAACCCTAATTAAGAAGTGAACTAAAAAGACAGTTTGACAATCGAGACATTAAAGTTGATTTTCATAGCGAAGAAGAAGACGAAGGATTTCTTTCTTGGCTTATGTTATTGATAAAAATATTTTTTGGTAATATTATACATACACGTGGAGGTGAAGAACAGCAGACGCTACATTGAATTACATAGAGATAAACTCGAAATGCATTAAATTAATTACGGTACATTCGATCGATCTGAAATTTTGAAACAATGCATTGTTAGGAGACACGAGTCTATGTGCCTTATTTCAGCTCGATTGCATCACGGAGAGTGTGTCATTTTTAAATCCCTTATATTAACTTTGAAATCGTGTCTGTCTTCGTACGTCGGTCGAGCGGAAAAAACAAAAGTAAAAAATGACCCACTTTCCGTGATATGATCGAGCTGAAATTCGGCACATTGACCCGTCTCACCTAACAATGCATCGTATTAAAATTTCAGATTGATCGATCGTACCGTAATTAAATTAATGCATTTTTAGTTTATCTATATAAATTATATGTAGCGGTCGCTTTGTTTACATTTTACGGGTCACTTGACTTCACGCCAGCCAGAGGTGAACACATCTCGTGCTTTAACCAGGTGTACTGGCGTGCTTTTGTTTACATTTTGCGTGTCACGCTGAGCTCGGCCCAGCGATCGGTGACAAAACCTTTCCCCTCTGACTCCCACCCCCCCCCCGGGTTAAAAGCAAACGGGATTTAAGACAGATTCAGTCAGTAAATGTTTGTCGCGTTTGAAAATAATCAATACTGTTAGTTATGTCTCATATATAAGGGATTTATAGTCAAAAACTTTGTTTTTACGGGTTTGTTTTATTGACGTTTGTTTGTTCGCCCGACTGCGAACAACAGAGACCACGTCAGAGAGACAGAGAGACAAGGCAGTGAAGTTAATATAAGGGATTTAATTAAACATCCCCGTAAAATCAAAGTTTTTGACTATAAATCCCTTATATATGAGACATAACTAAAAGTATTGATTATGTTAAAACGCGACAAACATTTAAAGACTGAAACTGACCTAAGACCCCTTTGTTGTAAAACGGGGCGGGGAGGGGAGGCGTTGTCACGGATGGCTGGACTGAACTCAGCGTGACACGTAAATGTAAATAAAGCAGACGGCGACATTGAGTTATATTGAGATAAACTAAAAATGCATTAATTTAATTACGGTACAATCGATCGATCTGACATTTTGCTACAATGCATTGTTAGGTGACACAAGTCTATGTGAAAAATTTCAGCTAGGTAGCATCACGGGAAGTTGGTCATTTTTTACTTTTGTTTTTCCGCCAGACCAACCGCGAGCCAAAGACAGAGACGGCGGTGAATTTAATATAAGGGATTTTTTTTTAAAATGATTATATTGTGAACATTGCAACACACTAATAAATATAACGTTGAGGCATTTAGTATTGTAACAAAGATATTTTATTTAATAGAAATTTGAGGTGAAATGGGCGTCGAAGGAGTTAGTGAGTTAGCTAGTTATATACTGCGTAAACGTGTTTTTGAACCGGGCTTTACCAACCTGGACACAACTGAAAAAGCCGGGAATATACGCCAGTTGTTAGTGCCCGAAAACTTCCTCACCATTATCAAATGGACACCTACGAATGTGGTCTTTCCAGAGGTGAACTTGTGCCACTTGCATATGGAACAGTTTTTTTCCGTTGGCCAGGTGGAGCCATCTACACGCCAGGGCATTATATTTATGTTGACGAGAAAGACAGCATCAGCGGTGTCTACAGCCCCTTACGTTTCAAAACTAAAAAGTTGCAACCAAAGATCTTCATATCAGACTACCAGGACACATGAGATCCTACCCCATAAGCTGTGAAAAAACGCTAGTGTCCCGTTCGCAGGATCCAAGAAACCACAATGGCCACAGAGTAAAATGACATAGGTCCCTTGCCCCACAGTCACTCTAACATGGTGTAAGTCCTCCTGCCGGCCATCAGACCACTGGAGTAACGAGAGGGACAACAGAACCAATCGCATCCTATACCCTCAGAATTACATCGCGACGCCAGAGGTTCTTTACATGCACACAATCTGAGCTGAATGAAAACTCGGTTCTTCATAGACTACAGCAGCTACAATCCACGTACCAAATAGTGGCACCACTTTTCCCCCTTCTTGGAGGAGGCGGAAGGTAAGCAGGTACCAACCAACTCGTCCCTCAGTGGTGCTGTACCGTGACAGTGGCCTACCAACTATCTTGACCACTGAATCGTCATCTCTCCATAACCGCATATTACAACAACTGGGTCTATCAGTCTGCATGGTGCCGAGTACCCAGGGTGTACAGTAACATACTTAAGGTCAGGGTAAGAGAATTACCCGAGTCGCTCATTCGTTTCACCCGCATTTATTTGTCGGAAAGATTACTGATTCATGCATGCTCCTCCTCAGAGTTAAAAGTGACAAGGAGGGGAGGCCCACTACCTGACCTCCAATGGTAGCGATGAGATCATATTTTATTGAGGTGGTAAATCCAATGACCACAACTGGCGCATTTATCCGTGACGGAAGGTTCCTAACTTAATCGTTCTGCTTATACAAACGAGACACAACTGCTGTCAATTTGCCCGAGGTGTCTAGACGCCTTTGCGTAGCGAGAGGGGGGAAAGGGGTGGGCAAATACCTCTCGCGGCACTTGTTAAGGCAGAGGTTCCCAACCCCGTGCCGCGGCGCCCGCGGAACGATTCGTAGGTGCTCGCCACAGATACATAATTTTTTCATAAACATTAAACTAAAAATGTGATTTATATTTATTTATTTGTTAGAATTTTAATATTTTTTTTGAGTGCCTAGGTTTATAAAATACGTTCGTATGTTTGCGATATTTTATGTATGAATGGTTCCTTTGCTGACAGTACTTGTCGCAACTTGTCTAGCGGCGAGCCAGACTGCACTCTTCACGCTAGCCTGGAACACTCCTGGAACAAAAAGTGATGTGCAAATATCATTCCCCGCATGTTGTCATTGTAAATTGCGATTGCTGTCCCGTTCAAGTCGCGACAGTTAGCTAAGAGACATCTTCGTCTGACGAAACACAACTTAGGAGTTTTGATATTCCTTCTGTAAATTTATAACGGGGTAAAAGACAGGTGCGTAATCTATTATATTAATAAGCGATAATTTATTATGATTGTGGGGATAGTTATAGTCCTTGTTATAACACATTTATGCATATAATGTAGTACATACTTGCGCTATAACAATGATATTATATTGTAGTTCAAATACTATTTATTTTTTCCCCCTAAAATGAGTGGACCAAGTAAAAAACAAAGAAACTATAATGTTAACACTGACTGGGAGGAATCATATTGTTTCGTTAATTTGAACAATAAAAGCATTTGTTTGTTGTGTGGTAGTAGCATTGCAGTGCCGAAAAAAACAATGTTGAACGTCACTTTCAGACAATTCATGCCACTTTTGATGTGAATTATCCACTTAAATCTGAAGTAAGAAAGAAAAAATACGTCAACTAAAATCAAGTCTAACTGCACAACAGACTGTTTTCACTAGACATGTCGAACATTCTAGAAAGGCCACTATTGCTTCTTTCAAAATTTCTCACATGCTCGCACAAAAGAAGAAACCTTTCATTGATGGTGAGTTGTTTCATGAACTATTTTTTGACAGGTGCGATTGTTTGTTTGATGGATTTTACGTGAGATTGTCTCAGCAACACAAGACTTACAGTTGTCAAATAACACAGTCACAAGAAGAATACATTCAATTTCAACAGACATACAAACTCAGTGAAAGATTGACTTGGAAATATGTGACTGGTTTTCGCTACAATTTCAACAGATATATCAGACACTGCACAGTTAGCAGTTATGATGAGAATGGTATTTAGTAACTTCACAGTAAAGGAGGATATGTTACAAATATTACATATGAAAGGACAGACAAGGGATGAGGATATTTATAATACATTCAGAACATACGTCATGTCAATAAGTATGCCTTTGCACAAGCTGTCTTCGATAACCACCGATGGGGCACCAGTAATGGTTGGAAGAAACAAAGGATTTATTGCCCTCTGCCAGAAGGATGAATCATTTTCAAACTTTATGTCCTACTACTGTATTATCCACCAGGAAGCTCTGTGTTTTAAAATATTGTCATTTGAACACGTTATGAAAATAGTTACAAAAATAATCAATTCTCTTCGAGCAGCTCCTTTGCAACATCGACTTTTCAAGGCCCTGTTAGAAGATACTGAAGATAAAGAACATGATCTTATTCTGCATACTGAAGTACGTTGGCTCAGTAAAGGAAAGTTTCTTACAAGATTTTTGAGTTTAATTGAAGAAATAAAAACATTTATAAACGATAAAAATAAAAATTATGATTAACTAGCTGACTCTCGCTGGCTGATTGATTTGGGATTCTTCACAGACATCATGGAAAAATTGAATTCTTTAAATTTGGAGTTGCAGGGGAAAGACAAAAACATAGCTGAAATGATAATCTCTGTAAAGTCATTTAAAGGTAAATTGGATTTGTTGATATCACATCTGTAGATCGATTCGTGCATTTCCCACATATGAAGAAAATTCTAGTTAACAATGAACTAAACGGGTAATTATTTATTAAGCAACTTCAAGTGTTAAAAAAAACAGTTTGTAGAGAGATTTTTGCAGTTTACACATATCGAGCCAATTGTTTCCTTATGTATCAATCCTTTTACTTGCCAAATAAATGTAATGGAAATAGCCGCATGTATTGCAGATTTTGTTCAAGTTAAGACAGAAGAACTAGAGTTAGAAATGTTGAGCCCTAAGATTGATATTTTGCTAAAATCTTTAATATCAAGTGACTTTTGGAATAAAGTGGACAGAGAAAAGTTCCCATTTTTGAAAAAAATGGCATATAAAATTGAACAGTTTTTCGGTTCGACATATTTATGCGAATCATTGTTTTCAAATATGAACTTAATAACATCAAGATATAGATCTCGACTCACCGATTTTCATCTTAACAGGATTATTCTCTTACTCTCCTAATAATGAGGGACTGGCCAATGATATGCAATACCAAAGATTACATTGACATATTGATATGATATTTTTTTATAAAATGTTTTCTTTGTATTTGTGTTTTTTGTTTACTTTGTTTACATTTTGTAAATACATTTCTCTCTGTGTATGCAATTTGAATAATAATTTTATTATTTTGAAACATGTTTGTTAATTATTTAATTAATTTATTAATAAATTATAAATATAAGAAAATAAATTTTGGGAAAATGAGAAGTTATGGAAAGAGTTTGTCGATTAAAATAGGTGGTGCCCGCCAACATACCGATATTTTAGAATGTGCTCTAGAGTACAAAAAGGTTGGGAACCCCTGTGTTAAGAGCAGCAAATTTATCGTACTTAATTGCTCCAAGAAACAAACAAAAAAAGAAGCGGAGCTTTTTATTTTAAAAAATAATAATAAAAACCAAAAAGATTTTGAATATAAATAAAGAAATTATATTAAAATATTTTAACGTAACAACTGCCATCATTTCAAACTACATATTGGGTATAATGTCTTGTATATAGCTACTAAAGTGCAAATTGTACTTCAAAGGCGGCAAATTTCTCATTGTTAATTAGCTTTTAAACTGAAAATCGTTAAAATAATGTTTAATAACAGAAAAGAAAAGCCAGTGTAAATATTAATAAATTTTGTATAATGGAAAAAACTTGAAACTCCATGATGAAATTAAAGTCTTTTGGTGCTAATGCTAATGAATTGAAAAACCGAGGGGCAGAAGTAGTATATGAACATGACAGAGATGTGCCGGTACCTATAATTGATTTCTCAGCCGCTCATACTGTAGAAGCGAAAATAGCAATATACGTGTAATTTCAACAAATTTTCCTAACGAAGTGATTATTCGGAGATATCTCCGTATAACGCTGGGCATTAGAGACAGATATCTCCCATGATTCTTAGCGTCATACGCAAATTTTTTGGGCTGGTCATGTGACTACTTACCAATTTGATATAAGATTTTTAAAAATTCACACGACTCATGAGCTTCTGTGGTCTCACGGTTAGGGCATTAGATTCTTGAACTCTTAAGTTGGGGTTCGAGTGTCGTTTGAGTCTTCTTTTTTTTTAAGGTTGTAGTTTCAGTTCTAGGGTCTGGGTTAGGTTTAGTTGTCTATTTGTTAAATTAAAATAGAAAAAACAACAAATATAGCAACCAAAAATACGATTAATCGAGCGCACCGTTCTCTTTGCTTTACCAAATTAATTTTAAAATCATAAATCTTTTTGAAATAAATTTTAAGCTATGATAGGTACATATATATTGAATTAGAACGGCAATTTTGTTTGTTTTTTAAAAAAGAAATCTCCGTATAACGCCGGGAGTTATTGGGAGAAATCTCCGTATAACGCCTGGCGTTATTCGGAGATATCTCCGTATAACGCCTCCCTTTTCCTAAAGCATCACTTTTTAATTTTAATATCTTTTGTTTTGTCTCATGAATCAAGTGCTCAATCTTACCAAAAGTTTGCAAAATGAAGGAATCATAAATCGAACAAAAAAGAAATGACTAATGAGAATTCGTAATTGTACGTTTTAAAACAAAAAGAAAACAAAGTGGCCAGAAATTCTTGTTAGAATATATGACATTAATAAATCCACGGAAACTAGAATTTGGGCAGCGAGGACAACGCTAGTGTAATTATAGACAACAATTCTGAAATGTATGCATCTGAGGCTAATTTACGGGACTTTAAAATTCTGACTTTAAATTAGATCATTGAAGTAACTCAAATGACATTGTTAATATAGGACTGTTTTACTACAGTGGTAAAAAAAATTAATGAAATAAGCACACTTGATATATCAGAGTATTTTTAGGGATTTGGGCTCAAAGTTATTCTGTCTAATGTAATATATATTAATAATGAATAATCCTCACAACTGTCATAAGTAATGTCAACTGCGAGAGAAGATTCTCTAAAATTAAATTAATTAAAACTTCATAAGGATCAACAGTCGTGCTATTTTGACTTTGAGCTTGGCATGGCTGGCAATATTGATAAATCTTAGATTTTGCCATGCGGAAAAACAGAAGACTTAAATTTTAATCCAGACATGAAATTCTTTTATTGATTTCTGAAAAAAAAAGTTTATTGTTCAAACTATTAATTTCTAATATTATATTTTTAAAGCATATTTTCAGTGGGGGTGGGTATGGGGGTGGCAAACTTGTGTTCTTCCCCGGGGGGGGGACTTACCTACGCTACGACGCTGTCTTGACGCCCCCTCCCCGTAATCTAAGAGTTTCAATATCTCAGTCGAGAATGGGGTTCGTTGGGCTGTAATCCAAGAGAATAACCGCGCCTCAGTCTCCCCGATGACCAGTGACCATACCTCAGGTGCAACTATTTGTCACAACACTAGAGACGTTTAAGGGGCATGTAACTTCTCCGCTTCTAGCACCAGACTTGCCCTTCAATGAGTAACATTTAAAAAATAAAATAAAATAAAGAAAATTTAAAATTAAAAAAAAACGAAAAAAAACAACAACACAATATTTGATTAGAAATGGGTGTCAAAATTATGAAATCTCTAAGTTATTAGATATGATAGAAAAAAAATGTAGTTGTGAAACCATCACTATACAGAAAATATTAATGTTATATAAGGATCCATAAATACTTTGGCAGAACAGTATTTCATAAATGAATTTTTGTTTAAAATCTCAATTTGAACTTGTGTATCCTGAAAGAACAGATTGAACAATATTTGTGATATATATCTTTGCTTTTATCATTATTAAATCCTTTGTATTAACTCGTGGTGTCTGTTTGTTTGAACACTTGATTGCTTACTTGCTTGATTGTGATCGATTTTTAACCCACTTCCTCGTAAGCTAGCGAGCTGAAATTTAGCAAGCAGTTTTGTGGCGATGATAAAAACTATGAATCCAAATTTCAGATCGATCGCATGTACTTTAATTAAGTTATTTAATTTTTAGTTTATTTTATTTATTCCTATGTATCATGTTATTTTTTTAGATAGAGTGTCGCGTTGCTTATTATATTGAACAAACTTTCTGTCGCGCAATAAGGTGCGTATTTTATTGACAACACTTTTTATAAACATATTCCTGATCGGTGCGCATTATGTTAAACATGTTTTACGATACAACAGCAATTTTGTATATTTGGATGGTCTTGCGCTGCGTATTATAATGAACATTCTTTTAGTTACGTCTTGTACATAAAGGATTTATTGTGAAAAACTTGGTTTTTTACAGTTTGTTTTTTATCTATTAACTCCTCGACTTACTTGTACGACTATTTTAGAATGTCGGGTAATATAATAATATTTCAGTAACATTTGATATATTTAATTTTCTTTTACTATGTTGTAGGAAGTATTATATAATCTTGGTAAAGACACTTTAAGACAAAACAAAATTATAAAAATGTCACAACGTAGTAGCTCTAGAATTGCAACAGCTACCCGAAGAGGATCATGTCATCTAAAACAGTGCTTCTCAAAGTTTTTTAGTATGGCGGACCGACAGGAATTTTTCCATTGCACCAGGGACGGTGCACTATTTTTACTGTACTGGCGTGGTAGCAGAATTTTATTTATTTTATTTTATTTGTTTCATTTTACTTATTTTCGAAAAATTGACACATTGTATAGGGTTTTTAATTATTGTTAAAAATAAGGGATTATAATTATATTTTTATGTCTTTTCATGATAACTTCTGCGGCCGGCAGTGGACCACCATTTTTAGAAGCACTGATCTAAAGAACCTCGACATTATTTAATGAGCCATTTGCTGTTTCACCTTCTCATTGTGAACTTAGACATGGATCGCTTAATTTTTGAGACAACAATATTTCTGATAGGATGAACTTTCGACATTAATGACAAACAAGACAAATAAATGTCATTATTTGTTGTTCCTTGATGTGAGAGAGTGAGTCAGCCCCACAACGATGTCGGATCCGGTGAACTTCGCCAATCGTTTTCTTTTTCATATCAGTTGTCACCACAGATACTTCCTAGCTCTGACTTTTTTCCACAGTCTCCAAAAACAACGATGCCCTAAACTATAAACGGTCTAAACGAGTGGTCCCCAACCCCCCGGGGCCGCGGACCGGTGCCGGTCCGTGGAGCAAATGATACAAGGCCGCCAAGAAAGACTTAACTGTTTCATTTGTTTTTACTGTGGTGTATTTTTCTCGACTTTGCAAATACAAATCATTGGAGTATTTTGAAAATAAAATATGTAAAGAATAAAAGTTTAAACACGGACGACAGTATATGAGCATCGTATTTGGTGGCTAACCGTAATGCTAAGGCTAAACTTCTGCGGCCGGCAGTGGACCACCATTTTTAGAAGCACTGATCTAAAGAACCTCGACATTATTTAATGAGCCATTTGCTGTTTCACCTTCTCATTGTGAACTTAGACATGGATCGCTTAATTTTTGAGACAACAATATTTCTTATAGGATGAACTTTCGACATTAATGACAAACAAGACAAATAAATGTCATTATTTGTTGTTCCTTGATGTGAGAGAGTGAGTCAGCCCCACAACGATGTCGGATCCGGTGAACTTCGCCAATCGTTTTCTTTTTCATATCAGTTGTCACCACAGATACTTCCTAGCTCTGACTTTTTTCCACAGTCTCCAAAAACAACGATGCCCTAAACTATAAACGGTCTAAACGAGTGGTCCCCAACCCCCCGGGGCCGCGGACCGGTGCCGGTCCGTGGAGCAAATGATACAAGGCCGCCAAGAAAGACTTAACTGTTTCATTTGTTTTTACTGTGGTGTATTTTTCTCGACTTTGCAAATACAAAACATTGGAGTATTTTGAAAATAAAATATGTAAAGAATAAAAGTTTAAACACGGACGACAGTATATGAGCATCGTATTTGGTGGCTAACCGTAATGCTAAGGCTAAAAAGCAATTTAACATCGATGGAGACTTAATCTTGCCCTCCACTGAATAAATTTGCCGTGGACTTTAAGGAGAGCCAGTTATTTAAAAGAATACACATTTTATTCCGGATAGCTCTGTGACTGGAAGTGTTATGAAAATAGCCGAAGAAATTGAGGCACGATTGAAGATTGATATATCAATTTGGTACGCACTCTATATATGTCGATAATAAGGGAATACTACTTGTGTATGTGCGATATCTTTAACACCATGGGAGCATAATTATTCAAGTCACTGGTTCAAGTCACTGGATGCCATGGTTATATATTAAGACAATTAAAATGGTCTTTTTTTTTACAAATATGCACAAACAGTACTACCGTGACCGGGCGATTCTCTGGTTTAATTATTATGAAGGTAGCTCCAGAGAGTCAATCAACGCATTGCATCACCAACAAGAAATGCTGGCTGGCCAAAAATTACACCGTATGTTAAATGTATAATTGATGTCGTAAATTTTATTTACCCCACAAAAGCCGACACCAATAACTTGTGCCTGTTTGAACAACTTTGTGAGAGAATGGAAGAAGAGCACAGATGTATTTTCTTTTACGGAGTAAAAAGATGCTTATCCAGAGAAAAATCGTTAACTAGTGTATTAGAATAACGAGTGCCCTTGCAAAGATTTCTATTAGAAAAGAAGTCACCAAGGGTAGCACATTTCAGTGCTAATGTGAGTCACAAAACTGGCTTACCTGTGTGACAGATTAAGCCTGCTAAATGAACTATAATCTGTTCCTTCAGGGGAAAATTACAACTGTTATCATTCATGTTGACAGACAAAGTAACTGCATTTAAAGCCAAACTGTGGAACAGCGCATGATCAGAGACATTTTGGATATTTTTCAATCATTAGCTGGTATTTTAGGCTTTACCAATCCTGAGCATGTATTCTCCAAGTTTGTGCACAATGGCCTGTTTTTACTTTTAAAAGAGTGCGGTTGCTACTGCCCAGCCACTAAAGATCCACGAACTAGTAAGGTATGAATCCGTGAGTCATTTGTTAACAAACCATACGAATCTAGTATGTCTGTGCAAGAAGAAGATCAAGTTGCAGGAGATGAGAGATGACGAGTGTCTTAAATTTACGTTCTAGACAACAACTTCTCCACTGTTCTGAATTAAAGTCATGGTGGAATATCCTGAAATGGCCTTCATGGCACTTAAATTCCTATTGCATTTCAGACATGCTATCTGTTTAAAGACAGTTTTTATGCAGTGAAAGCAAAAAAGTAAATAAACAGAAAATAAGTAAAACATTTCTGCTGTCATTGTCTCCTATTTCCTCCAGATGGAACCGTCTCCTTGTTAAAGAAAAAGCTCATATTGTCATTGATTTAGTGTTCTATTGTTTAAAATGTTAAAACACTTTATATTCATTTGATAGTGTAACTGCATTTTATTTGAAGACATGTAAAAATTAAATTAAATTGAAATTACTAAATTAAATCAATATAGTATATAAACAATCAAGGCCACCCCTAAGCCCCCTCAAGGAAATTCAGAGGACCGCGGTAATATTTTCTAACGGTGACCGGTCCGCGGCGATAAGGGGGTTAAGGACCATTTGTATAAGTATAAGCAACATGTGAAAGCAGCCCATGTCCTACTTGTGAACCGTCAACGAGCCCTATCGCCGTCTGTGAGTTATGGTACACATAAGCACATTATGTCCACAATTTATGACCACTTGTTGCAAATCCGCTTTTGTCTTTTTGTGGTGCATGGTATAAAAAGACAGGGTGACTAGCTTGTCTGTTGCACTTGATTTTCATTGCGACTAAGTAAAGGTAAATGCAATATTACTCAGTTATGTTATGTTAGTTTTATTGATTCACAACAACAAATGTGTAGCAGTGTAAGGCTAAATTTTTACTAATTCTAACAGACTTTTTTTTTGAAAATAAATTTATTTATATGTTAAAATAATTTTGTGCATTATTTATAAAGTAATGGGTACTCGCCTTTATCAAAACTTAAGGCTGGTGACGCTATTCCTACCATGAAGGTGGTTTGGGATAGTGACGTCACTTCAACTAATCGTTTGTTTCACTGTAGTTTGCCTCCCTTGATATTTTTGTTTTTCCTAAATTACCTCTTCTTGCCATAATGATATGGCTTTGCGGTTTAATGTCTATCATCTCATAATTTAAACAAAAGGGTCGAGATTTGGGGTGGGTTCACTAACCCCAAATTAATTTTTATTAAAAATGAAAGGGGAAGGAAGGGGGTAAGGGAAACGGGAGGGGTCTTTCCTCCCCTTCTACAATTCATGGAAATCGTTAAATGCGGCACTATAAGATATGCGCAATTTTACAAGGAGTGATGCATAATAAACTGGAAAAATAAACATTCTTTTCGCCTTAAATCGAGGTAGAAAGTTTCGTTAAATTTTGTGTAAAATGATTCAAAACGCAGGTGAATTTTCGAAGATCGGCAGGCTTTATGTTTAAGGTTAGGTGTGGCTATAGAATTTTAAGATAACTTTAGCTTTAGAATTTTTAAACGTTATTTAAAAAAGTGTATCCTCCCCATTTTCATGAATGAGACGCCTGATCATTGTTTTTCCTTCATATTTTCCGCATTTTGGCTGTTTTCCAAAAAAGCAGGATGCTAAAATAGCCTCAACCCCCAACTCCCTAACATCATTCTAAAATAGCCTCAACCCCCAACTCCCTAACATCATTCTAAAATAGCCTCAACCCCCAACTCCCTAACATCATTCTAAAATAGCCTCAACCCCCAACTCCCTAACATCATTCTAAAATAGCCTCAACCCCCAACTCCCTAACATCATTCTAAAATAGCCTCAACCCCCAACTCCCTAACATCATTCTAAAATAGCCTCAACCCCCAACTCCCTAACATCATTCTAAAATAGCCTCAACCCCCAACTCCCTAACATCATTCTAAAATAGCCTCAACCCCCAACTCCCTAACATCATTCTAAAATAGCCTCAACCCCCAACTCCCTAACATCATTCTAAAATAGCCTCAACCCCCAACTCCCTAACATCATTCTAAAATAGCCTCAACCCCCAACTCCCTAACATCATTCTAAAATAGCCTCAACCCCCAACTCCCTAACATCATTCTAAAATAGCCTCAACCCCCAACTCCCTAACATCATTCTAAAATAGCCTCAACCCCCAACTCCCTAACATCATTCTAAAATAGCCTCAACCCCCAACTCCCTAACATCATTCTAAAATAGCCTCAACCCCCAACTCCCTAACATCATTCTAAAATAGCCTCAACCCCCAACTCCCTAACATCATTCTAAAATAGCCTCAACCCCCAACTCCCTAACATCATTCTAAAATAGCCTCAACCCCCAACTCCCTAACATCATTCTAAAATAGCCTCAACCCCCAACTCCCTAACATCATTCTAAAATAGCCTCAACCCCCAACTCCCTAACATCATTCTAAAATAGCCTCAACCCCCAACTCCCTAACATCATTCTAAAATAGCCTCAACCCCCAACTCCCTAACATCATTCTAAAATAGCCTCAACCCCCAACTCCCTAACATCATTCTAAAATAGCCTCAACCCCCAACTCCCTAACATCATTCTAAAATAGCCTCAACCCCCAACTCCCTAACATCATTCTAAAATAGCCTCAACCCCCAACTCCCTAACATCATTCTAAAATAGCCTCAACCCCCAACTCCCTAACATCATTCTAAAATAGCCTCAACCCCCAACTCCCTAACATCATTCTAAAATAGCCTCAACCCCCAACTCCCTAACATCATTCTAAAATAGCCTCAACCCCCAACTCCCTAACATCATTCTAAAATAGCCTCAACCCCCAACTCCCTAACATCATTCTAAAATAGCCTCAACCCCCAACTCCCTAACATCATTCTAAAATAGCCTCAACCCCCAACTCCCTAACATCATTCTAAAATAGCCTCAACCCCCAACTCCCTAACATCATTCTAAAATAGCCTCAACCCCCAACTCCCTAACATCATTCTAAAATAGCCTCAACCCCCAACTCCCTAACATCATTCTAAAATAGCCTCAACCCCCAACTCCCTAACATCATTCTAAAATAGCCTCAACCCCCAACTCCCTAACATCATTCTAAAATAGCCTCAACCCCCAACTCCCTAACATCATTCTAAAATAGCCTCAACCCCCAACTCCCTAACATCATTCTAAAATAGCCTCAACCCCCAACTCCCTAACATCATTCTAAAATAGCCTCAACCCCCAACTCCCTAACATCATTCTAAAATAGCCTCAACCCCCAACTCCCTAACATCATTCTAAAATAGCCTCAACCCCCAACTCCCTAACATCATTCTAAAATAGCCTCAACCCCCAACTCCCTAACATCATTCTAAAATAGCCTCAACCCCCAACTCCCTAACATCATTCTAAAATAGCCTCAACCCCCAACTCCCTAACATCATTCTAAAATAGCCTCAACCCCCAACTCCCTAACATCATTCTAAAATAGCCTCAACCCCCAACTCCCTAACATCATTCTAAAATAGCCTCAACCCCCAACTCCCTAACATCATTCTAAAATAGCCTCAACCCCCAACTCCCTAACATCATTCTAAAATAGCCTCAACCCCCAACTCCCTAACATCATTCTAAAATAGCCTCAACCCCCAACTCCCTAACATCATTCTAAAATAGCCTCAACCCCCAACTCCCTAACATCATTCTAAAATAGCCTCAACCCCCAACTCCCTAACATCATTCTAAAATAGCCTCAACCCCCAACTCCCTAACATCATTCTAAAATAGCCTCAACCCCCAACTCCCTAACATCATTCTAAAATAGCCTCAACCCCCAACTCCCTAACATCATTCTAAAATAGCCTCAACCCCCAACTCCCTAACATCATTCTAAAATAGCCTCAACCCCCAACTCCCTAACATCATTCTAAAATAGCCTCAACCCCCAACTCCCTAACATCATTCTAAAATAGCCTCAACCCCCAACTCCCTAACATCATTCTAAAATAGCCTCAACCCCCAACTCCCTAACATCATTCTAAAATAGCCTCAACCCCCAACTCCCTAACATCATTCTAAAATAGCCTCAACCCCCAACTCCCTAACATCATTCTAAAATAGCCTCAACCCCCAACTCCCTAACATCATTCTAAAATAGCCTCAACCCCCAACTCCCTAACATCATTCTAAAATAGCCTCAACCCCCAACTCCCTAACATCATTCTATTTGCATTTTTTCTGCTGTCCAAAATCAGCAAGTTTCTAAAAAGCAAACAAAAAAAACAAAAAAAACAACAACAACAAAAATGAGATTCTCGTCTCTCCGCCCCATTTATTTCTACTTTCCCGCCTCCTTCTTTGCCACGTGTCAAAGTAACACAGATGGTGATCAGAAAGTATCCTCATTTTGGCCTGGTCGTAATAGCGATAATTTACCAAAACTAATATCATTTAATACCATCACTAGAGAGACTAATTTTAGGGTAAGTTTATTTTTAAAAATCCCACTTCTATAACTCATGGAATTCTGTTTGTGTTTTAATAATTCACAGGTAATACCATTGAGTGAAATATATCTGTAATTACCAGAGTTACTCTTTGCTCATTTTTTAAAAATTAAGGGTCAATCTTGAAGCCTTTTACCGTTGCTTAGAGGCTTGAAATTTAACACTTTAAAGATATTTCCTTTTTTAGTTATTTTAGTATAAGCACTGATGATTGGTTTGTTTTTAATTTTGTAGGTGTCTGCTATATATCTGTCACCTACTTATTTCTTCTATTTTGTTTAAGTTTATGGAGATTTTCTTGTAACCCGAGGCTGAAAATAATAATGCAAATTATGTGTCAATCGAGTTAGCTTTGGTCTTCTTATCATTATAGGTTTTATTGTTTGTGTCTTTTAGTATTATAAGGCAATCACTGTGGGTTCCATTTTTTAGATTTACTAAATGATTATACATTTGTATTGCAGTTTTCAGAAATTACATTGTTCACATATTCATTTAAAGACTTCGGTTGCTTTGTGTAAATTGTTTGACTTTTCTGTATTATTATTTTTTTTTCGTAACTTGAAATAGTTTTTTTTTATTTTATTTTTTTATTTTTTTTTATTTTACTTTTTAAAACTCAATAATGGTTACATGAATGGTTAATAGGACAACTATATTGATTGCCAATAATACAAAACTAAAATCTTAATGTTATTTTAAAATAAATTTAAAACATTTTTTTAAAAGAAAAGACTTATTCTTTAAGACGTTTTAAAACGCATCTAAAGTGCGAAAATGATTTTTTTTTGTAAATTACTAAAACGCATGAAGCAAATTAAGTCTAATTTTGTTTTAAATTATAATTCATTGGTGGACTATTAAAATTACTCTGTCTTGGACTAGGAATAACATGGAGCTTTATCAACAATGGGCTGGTAAACAAGGCAGTAACTATAATTAATTTGGTTATACTAACACTAAATAAAATGTAAAAACAGTGTGTACAATTTTTGTATAGACAGAGGGTGTGTAGCATATAACTTATAATAAGATATAGAAAAAGACTAAAGAAAAAATGACAAGAGACAAAAAGACAAATGATATAACAACAAGATAACAAAACTGTATTCTTTGTATTTTTGTCTATGAAATCTTCAGACAAATGTTAGCTTGTACAAAACAAAATACAATTTACATAAAATTATTCCTTGCGTTTACAAAGTAAACATAATCAGTGTACGCAAGTGACACAAGTATCTGAAGGAATAAGACAGGAAATCATTTAATATGACTTAAGTGAAGATCTAATTCTAAATCCTCCTGATCATTTTGAATTTTTTTTTATGTGGCAGTGTGCCCCGTATATTAGTCATAATAACTATTAATTACGACTTGACTTACATGTAGATTGGGTGGAGTGTGTAGGGAATTTAGGTTCAATTGCATGGACCGCCAGGAGCTGAGATCAAAGACTGAACGCCACGAGAGCGGCAGGTCTTTGATGTGGGGAATTGGCTCGGCCGGGGAGACGCGGTAAGTACAAAGACGGCAAACTGACCAGGGCTGACCATACAAGGTTGCGTCAACCCCCCCACCCTCCTGGGCCGGCTTGTAGATTCAAGGTCGTAGCTGAGCGAGGAGACCAGAGGTTTCAAATGCCTCAGGGTAGATAAGGGGTAGCGGGTCTGACCAGACATGGTTACGTCAACCCCCCTCCCCTCCCCCATCCTAAGTTTCAACTAGGGAGGGCGGGACTTGATGAGTGTTAGGACTGAACACAAATGGACTGTGACGGAAGTCACTGGACATAGGTTTGATCCCTTATGACTGGCAGGTTAGACAGGCGTACCGGACACCGGATGAATTTTAGGGGCGGAGTCTAAAGGGTATTAAACGAGACGCACTCTCGACAGAGAGTGGTCTTCGGCCTTCAGTGTTCAGAGAGTCTTCGGGGATGTAAGAGAGAGTGGAGTAGAGAGATAGGAGTAGGGCTGTAGTAGAATGTAGAACTGTGCACTGTATTTCCTAATCCAATTTACGTATTCATATGCTACTGTGTGAACCTTTAAAAAGAGAACCTAATAAACACTATACCAACTATAGTCCTCAGCTTACCTGAATTCTATTTTACTTGTGTGTTTTACGTGTGAAGTAGTGAACAACTACCTACCGGCTATATATATATATAGTCACGGCCACACGGCGACATTTATAAAATGATTCAATTGAAAATAAAATCCGCCTAAGCACACTTGAGTTATGAGACATTAATTATTGTAGCACAACATTTGTAAGATAATTGGATGCATTTTTACAGTAGAGAAACTATGTTGCTGGTTATCAGCAAAATTTATCTCGCTTTCAATGTACTCGACTGTCCCAGACTATTATTTATTGATTAAGATTGTTGCTGTTGCGATACCATTATTTCCTGATCCTAAATTCACATCTATTTTTAAAATAAAAAATAAACAACGATTCTGCATTTGCATTATTCCCTAATGTGAAACAGAGACCTAAAAACAAAATCGTATTCGATATATGTAATTAACTGAATGTATATCAGTTTGTCTTGTATGCAACATTCATACGATCACCATAAATTTTTGTAAAGTTATTTAATATGCGCTTAAGAAAGAAACGAACGATAGCATTTTTTAAAAATTACCACACATTTGGGGACGCGGGAGATGCAACGTTTCTTTTTCCACCATATATGAGGTATTTAAAAAGTATTTTAAATATCGCCTTCTGTGTTAATGGATAGATCTTGACAATACGAAGTACATACGAACTAGATGGCTCTCATTAAGTTATTGTAGAGCATTAAAATAATATTGTCCATTCCTTCAGGCTGCGTGACAAAATTCTTTTTTCACAAACGTTTAAGACTTTAATTATTCCTTATTTGATTTTTAAAGCTCTTGAAAACGTCGACATATATACATTAGGATTTAGACTACAATATACAGTGGTTTTAAAGTTTACATCTAGCACTGTTTTGGCCCGTGGGTCTTAATGTCATGCTTTATATAAACTATGTAAATAATGTTTTTAACCTTTCCTAAGGGCACCGTCAATATGGTTGCAATGAAATCCTGATGATTTTTTAACACAATCCCGAGAAGCTTGCTGAAAGAATATTTTTTTAAAATTACCAAGCATATTTCTTTGAATCTCAGATTGTTGCAACGTGCCACTTTAAGCTTGTACCATTCGATTTTTATTTTGTTCACGCCAATATAAATTGTGACACATTTCGAATCACAGTTTCGCTCTATAATGTTAAGGTGACGAATAGGCCAAATACTCAAAACTCTTCAGACGAAGTAGATTTAAAGCAGCCTATAGGTTGACGTGCAATAACAAATGTTTATGAAAATTTGATAAAATTTTATGCAGTAGCTCAATGATAATCAACTATATGTATTTATAAAGTAATTTACAACCAAAAAATTAAATGTTTGATTATGTTTCTTGATGGCGGTTTCTTTTATTTCAGCTTCAAACATTTCTTTCATGTATTATTGTTCTCATAATTTTGAGTTTTGTAGTTCGTATGTTCATAATTTATTGTCAGAATATCTACCAGGTGTGTTTTATTGCATTAGAATAGTGCTTCCTTCTCAAACTTTTTAAAATGGTGGACCGGCAGAAATGTTCCCATTGCACCGGGGACCGTTGCAATGTTTTCACTATACTGACGCGGTAGCGAAACATTATTTATTTTATTTTATTTGTTTCATTGTATGTTCTTATTAACGAAAAATGACATATTCTATAGGCTTAGTATTAATGGTTGCAAACAATGGATTATAATAATATTTTTTCTGTCCTTTCTTGATAACTTCTGCGGACCGGCAGCCGATGGCCCACGGACCGGCACCGGTCCGCGGACCACCACTTTGAGAAGCACTGGATTAGAATAGAAGCAAATGCGTTTATATATATGTGTCATAAAACTGGTTCACCTGTTTGGCATATTCAAATTTCTCAATGAACTGAATGTGCTCCTTCGGGGGAAAATTAATACTGTTTTTAAGTTGGCTGACAAAGTAGCTGCATTTAAAGCAAAGCTGTGGACGGCGCGTGATCTGAGATATTTTGATATGTTGCAAATATTTGCATGGATTTTTGGCATGACTAAACCTGAGGATTTATTCTCCCAGTTAGTGCACGATCACCTATTTAAGCATTTAAAAAAATTGAGAGCTACTTATCAGCCACTTAAGACCAACGAAGACATGGATCCGCGAGCCGTTTGTTAACATACCAGGCGAATCTAACATATTTTTGCAAGAAGAAGATTACCTCTGATGATTGCAAAAGATGGCGATCTTAAAACTACTTTATAGACACCAACTCTCACACTGTTCTGGATTAAAGTCTTCGCGAAATATCTTGACATTGCCATCAAGTCACTTAAAGTTAAATCCCTACTGCCATTTCTGACATCCTTTCTTTTTTAAAGCGAAGTTTTCTGCAGTGACAGCAACAGAAAAAACACATAAAATAAAACTTGACATAAGCAACACATTTTGGGTGTAATTGTCTTTTACTGCCAGATGTAACCATCTCAGTGCAGAGGAATAAGCTGAGGTATTTCATGGGCCTAGCGTTGTAGCAATTTAAAATATTAAATAAATTTATATTCATTGTATGGTGTAACTGCATATAATTTTGAAGACACGCATCAAAACAATTAAATTTAACTTTTTTAATAAAACAAATTAAAAAAAACATCCACTCCTCGATTCTCCCAACCTCAGCGGGCCGCAATAAAATTATAAAAATTTTACCGGTCTGCGGCGATAAAAAGTTTTTGGACCACTGTATTATTTCATCAACCTTACAAGTACAATACTTCAGATCCTTCATACATTTTAATTTTTATCACGATCTCCTAATAAACCGACCCAAGATAACGTCCGGTTGCCTATATTCATTGGGCTACCTCTATTCCAGTGGTTCACATGTCCCCAGAACGTTTCATGGGGTCCGTGGAAAATAATGATTGATTTGGTGGTCCCTGAGCTATTTCAGGGGTCCGCGGAAGGTTTAATAAAAATGATAAAATTAAGATCTATTTTTATTATTATAGAAATTAAAATAAATAACAATAAATAAAATGAATGCTTTTTCTGCTAATTAAATACAATCTGATGTGCTATCAGTCGTGGAGTACAATGGTGTGTTTCCTATGAAAGGAATTAGAGCTACGGTAATTTTAACAGCTATAACCAATCAAAATACATGTACTTGGTTTATTGAAAGGTCACGCTTGATGGGTAAGAAATGCAGAATTCCTATCAGTAGGTCAGAATAAAAACAACCCCATAAAAACAATGTTTTTGACTATAAATCCCTTATATATGAGACATCACTAAAAGTATTGATCATGTTCAAACGCGACAAACATTTACAGACTGTATCTATCTTAACTCCTGCTGTATAACCGGGGGTGGGGGGCGGTGGAGAGGGGAAAGGTCTGGTCACCAATCGCTGGACTGAGCTCAGCGTGACAAGTGAACTGAACTGACACGTGAAAGAAAAACAATAACAAACCATGAATTTGAATTACATATGTTATATAGAGATAAACTAAAAATGAATTAATTTAATTACGGTACGTTCTGTCGATCTGATATGATGCATTGTTAGGTGACACGAGTCTATGTTTGGAAAGAGATATGAAAGGTGAAACGTAATTTACTGAATTTAAAAAAAAATTAAGTTAAAGCTATACCCTTGACTTTTAGGCATACATTCAACAGGCTGTACCAAATGTATTCTCATTACATTGTGTCATTTATTGACATCACTTATTTTCAGAAAATCTTAGTGAAAGTTTGCATGGATCACTAGAATATGTCATTAGAGCAGTTTATAAAATCAAAAAGGAATGCCTTCAATGAGAGATTATTTGCTTTACATTGTTTGTTACATGACAAAGACTATAATCATTTACTTATTCACACTGAAGTACGTTGGTTATAAAATAGTGCATGTTTAAATCGATTTGATGCTCTTTTTAATTCATTGTAGGAATTCCTGGAAAGCAATGACAATGATTTGCGACACAATTAACCTGAGATAATGATTATGAAAGATTTATTTGCCAAATTTAACAAAACTAATTTGAAACAACAAGGTAACCAATTCAATTTAATCAAATCTGAAAGTGTCATATCTGCGTTTGTTGCAAAAACTTTTCTGTACAAACAAAGCTTGGAAAGAGGATTTTTTTTTCAGTTTACAAATTTTCTTGAAATTGCAAAATAGAGATAAAGATTTGTTGGCTCACCGTCAACACTTTATGACTCTTCATGCAAACCTGAACCAAAATTTTGAAGTAATGGGGGTGAGACTGCGATCAGGCTTTTAAATTTTTAAATGTATAATATAAATAATATAGTCTCTACTGGACTCTACGGCGGATTAAAGGGGGGGCTGAACGGGCTAAAGCCAGGGGCCCCCGATGATTTAGGGGCCCCCAAAATTATTATTTTCTATATTAAAGGTAGGCAAATGTTTGCATGAACCTTGAAAATATAAATTAATTAATTAAATCTCATCTACTTATCAAGAGAAAATGTCGAAGAGTGTGAAATACGAAATTTTCATCATTTGTAATAATATCTAGGGAAACCTAACTTTAGAAAAACAATCGAGTTCTATTTAGTTTGGAAAACTTACGACAAAAAACTTTGACATAGTAGAGCATAATTAAATAATCGAATTTTTAACAAACTTCAAAGTTAGTACACTATTTACGAGTTACGACGCTTCGACCTACAGACAGACTGCAGTAAGAAGTAAATATTCGAATAAATATGTAATTAAATACTAGTACCGTATATACTCGTTTAAAGCAGACTTTTTGGGACAAAATCTAGGGGGAAATGTTGGGGGGGGGGTTGGTTCGGCTCACGAGTAGGTCATAGGGGATTTCAGTATGTACATTGAATATCGGTTCCTTAATTAAACGTAATTACATATTGCGTTCCGTTATTAGCTAAATACCATTCATTCCTGTTGAGCGATTCATCAAGTACATACCAATGTATTCCCATACTGAATCAGGAATTTCCCGAATTATTGTTAATATTTTGGAAGAAATTGACATTCAAATTCAAGATTGCCGTGGACAGTTATACGTCAATGCTGCAAATATGAGTGGGAAGTATAACGGAGTCCTGTCTATCCTTCGTGAGAAGTGCAGTTGCTCATTATGTGCCGTCCACAGCTCATTCCCTTAATTTGGTTGGGAAAAGTGCAGCAGAAGGTTGTCCTGCTGCAACCAGATTTTAAAAAATTTTTATTTACTTATTTTTTTTTATTCTGCAAAATCTTTATACCTGGCTTGTTGCATCTATTCATCGTTGGCAGGGTCTTCAAAAAAAAATACAATCGAAAAGGTTTCCTGTAAACAAAGCCTTGTCTGACACAAGGTGGTCAGCCCGACATGATTCTTTAAGATCTGTTAATAAATAATATCATGAGAATATTGCAGCACTAGAAGACAGCGTTCTGAATTTGATTTCTATGAAGAAAAAGGAATGGATATGTCCGTGGAGAAAGAGTATAAACAATCTTCAATAAGATTTTATTTTAAAAGTGGAAGTGTCACTTTGATGAGAGGACATCAGCAGAAACAGTATTTTCCCCAATACAAAAATTGAAGGTTGAGGTATTTCTGAAATCATTGACAAACTTTCTTCAGCCCTACAACATCGGTTAGACGCATGTGCATCCATGAAAATTTGCTCATGAGAAAACCTATTGAGCTCGCAATGATGCCATTGAGGGGCAGCAGCCATCTTAATGGAAGAATATTCAAGTGATATCGAAGACTCCATCAGAATAGTCCCATTTTAAGAACTCTTCAAAAATTTATTGTCCAGGCTCAGGGTCAGAAACAGGAAAGTAGCACAATGTGAAACTCAAAATACATGCACAGAGCTAAAAATGTTGCTGTTTTTGAATGAGCAAAATTTGTACACAGTCCTTTCCAATATACATCGCACTTCGCCTCTATCTCTCAATGATGACATCAACTGCAGCGGAGAGCGATCAATTTCAAAGTTGAAAAAAAAATAAATATGAAGTTAAAAGTTGCATAGGACAACAAAGACTGAGTCTGCACTCTCGCTAATAAGAATTAAAAAGAAAATCGTTTAAGCTCACTAAGCTTTACTGACTTGATTGATAACTTTGGTATGAGAAAAGTTCGCAAACGGAAGTTCTAGATTGAAATAAATAATACTACATATTTTAATGAATTTGGATTCATGTATTTTTATATTAAATTAACTAAATTGACTTCTAATTAATTTTTTGTCTTAATTATGCCTTACAAGTTACAGTCTTTTATTAGCTAATAGCAATCATTTCATTTAAATTGTCGCTGGCTGGACCGGGCCCCAGTTTGAACAGCAGCCAGGGGCCCCGTGCAGTCTTAATCCGCCCCTGGCCCCCAGTACCAGTCTATCACGCCCCATGTGCGCCCCCAGTCTATCACTCCCCATGTGTGCCACCAGTACCAGACTATCACGCCCCATGTACGCCCCCAGTCTATCACGCCCCATGTGCGCCCCCAGTCTATCACGCCCCATGTACGTCCCCAGTACCAGTATTTCACACCCACCTCCAACTATGAAATTTTTTGTTAATAAAACATAGTCACATACAATTATTAATCTATTTTTTGAAATAAATCATCGACTATTTATATAACTTGTCTGAACTTTGTTTCTTGTCATTGATAACAGCCACTTTAACGTCCCATTTGCTACCCATCTTAATTTTTTGGCACCCCTATCTCCAACAATTCCATCTAATGTATTAATAACACTATATCTTTTGTTCTCTATATAAACGTAATCATGTTTTGAAAGTTGTATTAGACTCTAATACATCAAATTATCAACACGCCTCATGTACACTCTCACCTTCCATATCGGCACCCACACCACCAACAACACGCCTCATGTACACTCTCACCTTCCATATCGGCACCCACACTACCAACAACACGCCTCATGTACACTCTCACCTTCCATATCGGCACCCACACCACCAACAACACGCCTCATGTACACTCTCACCTTCCATATCGGCACCCACACTACCAACAACACGCCTCATGTACACTCTCACCTTCCATATCGGCACCCACACCACCAACAACATGCCTCATGTACACTCTCACCTTCCATATCGGCACCCACACCACCAACAACATGCCTCATGTACACTCTCACCCTCCATATCGGCACCCACACCACCAACAACACGCCTCATGTACACTCTCACTTTCCATATCGGCACCCACACCACCAACAACACGCCTCATGTACACTCTCACCTTCCATATCGGCACCCACACCACCAACAACACGCCTCATGTACACTCTCACCTTCCATATCGGCACCCACACCACCAACAACATGCCTCATGTACACTCTCACCTTCCATATCGGCACCCACACCACCAACAACACGCCTCATGTACACTCTCACCTTCCATATCGGCACCCACACCACCAACAAACATGTAACATCTTGTAATAGTATTAGAATTCCTTGTTATATTTTAATACTTTCCTTTCTTTTACATTTGGACATTGTTGTATAGTAAGTTAAATTTAATATTTAATTCTATTAAAGTATCAAATACGTTAGTATTTTAAACAGTTTATTTTATTGATTACCATTTTAGTGTGTCTAATTTTATAAAACAAAATAAACATGTAAATATGAATTGTTTAAATGTTTTATATTATTATTGTTTGTGTGTTTATGTTTATTTATAAATGTATTTACATAAACGGACATGTTTGTTGATATGACAATATAAGGGTGTCGTGTCATATGTGTGTTTGGGGTGATCATTATTGTGGTGTGTGGGAACATGTGGGTGGTGTGGTCATATATGTATTTGGAGTGTACATTATTGTGGTGTGTGGTAACATGCGGACTTTATATCAATTTCTGGCTGACCCAGTTTGTTTGGTGCATCAGTGTTGACAAACATGTACTGTGATGGCTTCAGTGTGGGATATTTAAACAAACCAACCTTCTTATATCATCGGTGAATGTGTCATCATATGGATGAACTTATAAATGTGATGTCCTAGTGCGGTTATAGAAAAACATACGTCTTAATACTAGTGGTTAGTAATATTACATTATGTGAGTGAATCTAAAAGTGTCTGACACTGTTTGTGGTTTAATATTGAGGCTAATGGATACCCAACTTTATTATTTAAATAAAAACGTTATATGTGTTTAAAAACTAAAAAGCGACGAAGTCAAAATAAAATACAAACAAAGTTTACATGTACATCTGTCACATCAGACATAAGTCTGTACAAAAAGTGTTATTTAATAAAGTCTATCACTACACTGATCTGATGAATTTTTAAAAAAGTGTTATCATTAAACTAATGCAACCAAGATACGACTTTATAAACATTTATCAATGCTATGAGCTAGAAATGTCGAAACGATAACAAACAAATTATTTCAAATGTAACATTAGTGGTGCTTGCACTTCTCAAATAAATAATTGGTGCCTCTAGTTTTAACATTAGCTGTAATAGTTATCTAGTTTTAACATTAGCTGTAACAGTTATCTAGTTTTAACATTAGCTGTAAGAGTTATCTAGTTTTAACATTAGCTGTAACAGTTATCTAGTTTTAACATTAGCTGTAACATTTATCTAGTTTTAACATTAGCTGTAACAGTTATCTAGTTTTAACATTAGCTGTAAAAGTTATCTAGTTTTAACATTAGCTGTAACAGTTATCTAGTTTTAACATTAGCTGTAACATTTATCTAGTTTTAACATTAGCTGTAACAGTTATCTAGTTTTAACATTAGCTGTAAGAGTTATCTAGTTTTAACATTAGCTGTAACAGTTATCTAGTTTTAACATTAGCTGTAACAGTTATCTAGTTTTAACATTAGCTGTAACAGTTATCTAGTTTTAACATTAGCTGTAACAGTTATCTAGTTTTAACATTAGCTGTAACAGTTATCTAGTTTTAACATTAGCTGTAACAGTTATCTAGTTTTAACATTAGCTGTAACAGTTATCTAGTTTTAACATTAGCTGTAACAGTTATCTAGTTTTAACATTAGCTGTAACAGTTATCTAGTTCTAACATTAGCTGTAACAGTTATCTAGTTTTAACATTAGCTGTAACAGTTATCTAGTTTTAACATTAGCTGTAACAGTTATCTAGTTCTAAAATTAGCTGTAACAATTATCTAGTTTTAACATTAGCTGTAACAGTTATCTAGTTTTAACATTAGCTGTAATAGTTATCTAGTTCTAACATTAGCTGTAACAGTTATCTAGTTTTAACATTAGCTGTAACAGTTATCTAGTTTTAACATTAGCTGTAAGAGTTATCTAGTTTTAACATTAGCTGTAACAGTTATCTAGTTTTAACATTAGCTGTAACAGTTATCTAGTTTTAACATTAGCTGTAACTTTTATCTAGTTTTAACATTAGCTGTAACAGTTATCTAGTTTTAACATTAGCTGTAACAGTTATCTAGTTTTAACATTAGCTGTAACAGTTATCTAGTTTTAACATTAGCTGTAAGAGTTATCTAGTTTTAACATTAGCTGTAAGAGTTATCTAGTTTTAACATTAGCTGTAACAGTTATCTAGTTTTAACATTAGCTGTAACAGTTATCTAGTTTTAACATTAGCTGTAACAGTTATCTAGTTTTAACATTAGCTGTAAGAGTTATCTAGTTATAACATTAGCTGTAACAGTTATCTAGTTTTAACATTAGCTGTAACAGTTATCTAGTTATAACATTAGCTGTAACAGTTATCTTGTTTTAACATTAGATGTAACAGTTATCTAGATTTAACATTAGCAGTAACAGTTATCTTTTTTACATTTGACTAGTATCACAAAAATGCAAAACTCCAGTTGAAAAACTCAATTGTAAGTCTAAGATATGTAGGCGATCGTATAATAAATTTACATTTATCTAAAAAAATCTATAAACGTTAACAACGTCGTACGTTATAAAAATATCTTTATAAAACGTACATAAAATGTAATACCATAATGTTATCACTACTTTAAAAACAGGAGGATAGAAAACACAGTGGAAAGTAATAATAATACATGAGCCATTAAATTCAAATTGGAAAATACAACACATAAACATTTTAATATAACACTTTGATAGACGTAGGCATGGAAATTAATCTCCTTGTTTCATATGCAAGGATAAAAAACGTATACAATTTCTCGTTTTTCCCGTCTTGCATGGCTTATCTATATAGATCATAAAAACCAACACGTTAACACAATTCAATCTTTTATAAAATGTAAGTTTAAACACAAAAGGATGTCATTGTATTGCATACGTCCTTAAAAAATAACAGCATCTCTCCTGTGATTTTTCTGTCCACATCCAGTCCATCTCTTTTATCCGATTCCTAGTTTATACTTTATTGTTCCTCATCTCAGTGGCTATTTGTGTTGTTTTACCAGTCTCATACATCGTTCGTACATTCCATGCTCCAATGACGGTGGTGGTCCTGGTAGAGGTGATGGACGTCGGCCTAATAGCTTCAAGTTTCTGACTTTCACTGCTTGGCGTCATGCTTTTCTATGTATAAATTCCACATAACTTCATCGGCTTTTTAAAACCAATAGCTTTGGTTTTTTTAAATATCTTATGTGTTACAGACGCCCATTCTATACAGAAGATTATTGCTTCCAACGGGTTTCTATGGTATTTGTTTAGTCCTGCATTTTTATTAGAGATTTAAATGTTGATAAAGTGTTGGTTTTCCTGGTTTCTTCAGGCAACCCATTCGACGCCCGCATTCCGGACGGGAAGAACGAAAATTTGTATGAGTTTATTCTTGCATACGGAATAAGAAAGGTGTTTTTATCCTTATGTCTATCTGAGGGTTGTATTAAGTTATCTTTGTGTTGTATTTCTAAATTATAGTTAATTGCTTTATGTATGATTACCACCTTACACTTGGTTCTTCTATCCTCTAGTGTATCAAGGTTTAATGATTTAACTAACGGTGTTATTCTAGTCAGTTTTGAATATTCTCCAGTAATGAATCCAGCAGCTCTTTACTGAATTTATTCTAGTTTATCAATGTTTTCTTTAGGTTTTTTAACAATAAATAATAATGAACTTGTCTCTTCATTTGTCGTCTTGACTGAAAAAATAAGCAAGAAAATAAATTAACGTTTTTTATTAGTTCAAAAAAGGGCGCGGTGCTCTCGTTTGGACTGCCGAACTGAGGCTATAGAGAGTCACAGGTTCTGGCCTAGGTACTGGCAAGGCCCTCGGGACATTGTGCTAGCCACACATTCCCCTGCTCGTTAGTGGGGGCTCAATGAAACTTTTGAACGCTACTTCACATGCCCCATAGACCGTCATGTTCAGAAAGGGGGGTAATTATTAATATTATTATTTCTTAGTTCACTTATATGTGTTATAATCTGCCCGCAGGTTTATTCGGACACGAGTGAGCAAAAAATAAAACAACAAACATACAAACAGGCAAAAAACGAACAAAAGAATTGTTGAACTGACAAAGTTTTTTTCCCAAAATATATATACCCTCCATTCACTTTTAAAGTAAATAAGTTACATATAATAAAAAATTTGTTGTAACTTTACCAAGAGTTTTTGTTTTTAACCATTAAATTTTTCACACAAAAAAGAAAGTGATTATTGTTCAAATCTAAAATAGATTATTTTAAAAAAATATTTTACATTTCAAACCCATTCACAAAGTTGGTGTCAAGGTATGAGAATCACTGGTCACAAATGTCGGTGTCAAGGTATGAAAATTACTGGTCACAAATGTTAGTGTCAAGGTATGAGAATCATTGGTCACAAATGTCGGTGTCAAGATATGAGAATCAATGGTCACAAATGTTAGTGTCAAGGTATGAGAATCACTGGTCACAAATGTTGGTATCAAGGTATGATAATTACTGGTCACAAATGTAATGACATTTAATGTGAACTGTTGTCATGCAGTGACATAAAGACAGTTAACCGGTGAAGATAATAGTTAAAAGTTTTAGTCGATCAATGATAGTTTATGAGGACAGACGACCTATATATAGTGTGGTGTGGGGAGACGACCTATATATAGTGTGGTGTGGGGAGACGACCTATATATAGTGTGGTGTGGGCAGACGACCTATATATAGTGTGGTGTGGACAGACGACCTATATATAGTGTGGTGTGGGGAGACGACCTATATATAGTGTGGTGTGGGGAGACGACCTATATATAGTGTGGTGTGGGGAGACGACCTATATATAGTGTGGTGTGGGGAGACGACCTATATATAGTGTTGTGTGGGGAGATGACCTAATATAGTGTGGTGTGGGGAGACGACCTATATATAGTGTGGTGATGGGAGACACACACTAGATAACATTAGAGAGTATAGACATCTTTACAAGAAAATAATTTAAATTTAAGAAAAATACATGATGTGCATTTTATTTTTGTTTCTAGCAGAAATGTTTTAAATATAGAAAAATGTTTTGTCACTGTAAATTCATATAACTAATTGTATAATTTTGATTCTATGAGAGTGATGATACTATGACATTTAGAATAAGTTATGTTGTATCATGATTTACATAATTTTATTTATATACATTGATACAGTGTATCTGTGATGTAAAATGAATTTCTGTGAGAAAAAAATTAAAGTGTGACTGCACTTCTTTAATTCGCTCCTAACATAGGGGAATAAATAATTAACTTTAATATTCTAAATATGCCTCGATTCCTGGATGGCAACTTTTTCAATAATGTTTTCTATTCAAATATCGTTCGTGTTTTAAACGATGCCAGGTGTGTCGGTCAAAACGCTCCCCTCCCCACCCTTATGAGGATGAAACACATGAAATAACATAGAAAGTGATTAGCTAACAAACCAGCTGTCTACTAGATAGCACATCACATCTAAACACATGTAATAACATAGAAAGTGATTAGCTATCAAACCAGCTGTCTACTTCATAGCACATCACATCTGCACGTTACGTGGTCTACTAGATAGCACATCACATCTGCACGTTACGTGGCATATTTAAAATAAAAGACATAATTTATGATCTTATTTATTAGGCTTGTTCACAATTTATAGATAATGGTTAAATTATTATTTTGTTAAATATGCATATTGCATTGAAAGGTTAGGGTTAGGGTTAGGGTTAGAGTTAATATGACTAAAACGTGGGGTGGGCGCTTCTCAGGCTTAACTAATTCAATTCACTCATTTTCTTACTCGTCATTTGTAAACCCAAATCATTTTAGCCAAACGCCTAAAAAGCGCCCGCCCCACGTTTTTAGTCATATTACATCATAGTACTTGAGCATATAAGTTTGAAATTTTTATCAATCCAGAAAAAGATTTTTCCTTCACAATTCTGTGAAAATAAGAAATTTTCTTCTCTTTAGTCCGCTTATAAAAACGTGGTTTTTAATAATCTTTTTTTTTACTTCTATTTATTATTAAATCCCTTATATTAACTTCACCGCCATCTCTCTCTCTCTCTCTCTCTGTCTGTCGTTCATCGTCGGGCGGAAAAACAAAAGTAAAAAATGACCCACTTCCCTTCCTGCCATCGAGCTGAAATTTGGCACATTGACTCGTGTCACCTAACAATCCTATCAAAATTTCAGATCCATCGAACGTACTGTAATTAAATTAATGCATTTTTAGTTTATCTATATATAACAAATATAATTCAAATTCACAGTTTGTTATTGTTTTTCTTCACGTGCCACTTCACGCGTTGACGCCAACCGTCGATGTCGACACCCCCTCCCGTCCTTTCCCCCGGTTTTAAGGCCAGGGGATATCACTCGGGTGTCAGTCTGTAAATGTTTGTCGCGTTTGAACATAATCAATACTTTTAATTATGTGTCATATATAAGGGATTTATAGTCAAAAACTTTGTTTTTACAGCTATTTTTGAAAACTTATAATAAAAACTCTTTAAAATTCACGTCTGAAGCCCGCACATCTTTTTTAACACTATTTGTTTTATACCAAACACCTCATAAGCGCCCGCCCAACGTTTTATACCCCGGTGTTGTGTTCACGTGGTGAACTCATGGATGTCAACAAAGCAGACGGGTACCGATGCTAATATATAGACTATAGATAAACTAAAAATGCAATAATTTCAATACGGTACATTCGATCGATCTGAAATTTTGATACAATGCATTGTCATTCAAGATCTATCCGTGGTAAAATTTTTAATTTTCTAGGACCATCAGAAGTGGTATAATTTTACGTTTCAAGTTTTGAAGGAAGGATGGATGGAAGGATGGAAGCATGGATACAACATACAAACATTGTGACTTAAATAAAAGCGTGTAATAAAACAAACCCGTAAAAACAAAGTTTTTGACTATAAATCCCTTATATATGAGACATAACTAACAGTATTGACTATTTTCAAACATTTACAGACTGAATCTGTCTTAACTCAAGTTTGCTTCATAACCCTGGGGAGGGTGAGAGGGGAAAAGTCTGGTCACCGAATCGCTTGACCGAGCTCAGCGTGACACGTAAAATGTAAACAAAAGCGCCGCGGTGCTTCGATGGGCCGCCTCAACGCGTCTACTCAAACTTTCACGTGGAAAAAAAACAATAACAAACAGTGAATTTGAATTACATACCTCATATAAGGATAAACTAAAAATGCATTAATTTAATTACGGTACGATCGATCGATCTGAAATTTTGATACGATGCATTGTTAGGTGAGTCGGGTCCGTGTGCCAAATTTCAGCTCAATCGGATCACTGGAAGTGGGTCATTTTCGACTTTTCTTTTTTCGCCCGCCCATTAGATGATGAGATGATGACAGAGACGCCGGTGAAGTTGGTATAAGGGATTTAAAAATGACACACTTCCCCTGATGCCATCGAGCTAAAATTTCGCACATGGACTCGTGTCGCCTAACAATGAATGGTATCAAAATTTCAGATCGATCGCACGTACGGTAATTAAATTAATGCATTTTTAGTTTATTTCTATACAACAAATGTAATTCAATTTCACAGTTTGTTATTGTTTTTGTATCACGTGCCAGTTCAGTTCACGCGTGGACGCGACCCATCGATGTACCGGCGTGCTTTTGTTTACATTTTACGTGTCACGCTGAGCTCGGTCCAGCGATCGGTGACCAGACTTTTCCCCTTTCCCGTCTCCCAACGGTTATACAGAAGGAGTTAAGGCAGATTCAGTCTGTAAATGTTTGTCGCGTTTGAACATGATCAATACTTTTAATTATGACTCATATATAAGGGATTTATAGTCAAAAACGTTTATTTTTACGGTTTTTTTTAAAAATCCCTTATATTAACTTCTCCACCGTCTCTCTCTCCTTCTCTCTCTCTCTCTCTCTCTCTCTCTCTCTCTCTCTCTCTCTCTCACTCTGTCAGTCGTTCGTCGTCGGGCAGGCAGGCAGGCGGAAAAACAAAAGTCGAAAATGACACACTTCCCGTAAATCCATCGAGCTGAAATTTGGCACAAGGACCCGTGTCACTTAACAATGCATTGTATCAAAATTTCAGATCGATCGAACGTACCGTAATTAAATTAATGCATTTTTAGTTTATCTATACAAACTATATGTAGCGGTCGCTATTGTTTACATTTTAAGAATCTCTTGACTTCACGCCAGCAGTCCATGACCACATCTCGTGGAGGAAGAGTTCACTCAGTTTTAGGCTGTAAATGGTTTGTCGAGCTGAAATTTGACACACGGACCCGTGTCACCTAACAATGCATTCTATCAAAATTTCAGATCGATCGAACGTACAGTAATTAAATTAATGAATTTTTAGTTTATCTATATAAACTATATTTAGCGGTCGCTATTGTTTACATTTTACGGGTCACTTGACTTCACGCCAGCCACCGGTGAACACATCTCGTGTTTTAACCAGGTAAACCACCTGGAGTTGAGTTAACGCTTTGACGCCACCCGTCCATGTCCACACCCCCTCCCCCCTTCCCCCAGTTTTAAAGCCTGGTGAGATAATTCCGGTTTCAGTCTGTAAATGTTTGTCGCGTTTGCACATAATCAATACTTTTAGTTATGTCTCATATATAAGGGATTTATAGTCAAAAACTTTGTTTTTACGGTGTTGTTTTATTTAATCCCTTATATTAACTTCGCGGCCGTCTCTGTCTGTCGTCATCTCTGTCTTGGGCGGGCGGGCGGAAAAACAAAAGTAAAAAATGACCCACTTACCGTGATCCGATCGAGCTGAAATTTGGCACACGGGCCCGTCTTACCTAACAAAGCATCGTATCAAAATTTCAGATCGATCGATCGTACCGTAATTAAATTAATGCATTTTTAGTTTATCCTTATATGAGGTATGTAATTCAAATTCACGGTTTGTTATTGTTTTTTTCCCACGTGAGAGTTTGAGTTGATGCGTTGACGCGACCCATCGACGTACCCGCGTGCTTTTGTTTACATTTTACGTGTCATGCTGAGCTCAGTCCCCCCCCCCTAGGGTTATGAAGCAAAGTTGAGTTAAGAGTTTGAAAATAAAAAATACTGTTAGTTATGTCTTATATATAATGGATTTATTGTCAAAAACTTTGTTTTTACGGGTTTGTTTTATTATCCTTATGTCTATCCGAGGGTTGTATTAAGTTATCTTTGTGTTGTATTTCTAAATTAGAATTAATTGCTTTATGTATGATTACTACTTTGCTCTTGGTTCTTCTATCCTCTAGTGTTTCAAGGTTTAATGATTTAACTAATGGTGTTATTCTTGTCAGTTTTGAATATTCTCCAGTAATGAATCTGGCAGCTCTTTTTTGAATTTGCTCTAGTTTATCAATGCTTTCTTTGGTGGATGGGTCCCATACAGAAGATGCATATTCTAGTACAGGTCTCACAAACGTGAGGTAGCATTTTAGTTTTATATCTCTATTACATTTGTTAAAGTTTCTTTTTATAAAGCCTAAGGTTTTGTTTGATTTTTTAATAAATTCATTGACATGGGGATTCCATGATAGTTTCTCATTTATTAAGACTCCTAAGTATTTTGCATCTTTAGTCATCTATTAAAAATACAAAAATGTTTTTTAAAATTTGCTTGAAGTAACAAAAGTGATAATTTGTTTATAATGCTGTTATATATTGATAAATTATATGTATGTAGGGACAGTGGCGTCACTAGGGGGGTGCGGTGGGGGCGGGCCGCCCCGGGTGACACCATCAGGGGGGTGACACCAAAATGTAAAATTCTGTATGTTCCTGTTATTTGGCACTGGAAAACTCGGAGGAGTTCTGTGGGTTAAGTCGTGAGGGGGTGACACCATGAGCTAGCGCCCCGGGTGACACCAACCCTAGTGACGCCTCTGTGTAGGGATGTTTTAAGTATAACCTGCTACCGATCTGAAAAAAAATTTTTCTCGTTCTTCTGACAAGTAGTATCTTAATGGCTTCACACTTTCAATTTATTTAAATTTGCTAATTGCTAATTTCAATTGGCTAATTTATTTTTTTTATGTTTTCACTTATATCGACGATGATATATATATATATGATGATATATTGACAGATGATATATTGACAGATGATATATTGACAGATGATATATTGACAGATGATATATTGACAGATGATATATTGACAGATGATATATTGACAGATGATATATTGACAGATGATATATTGACAGATGATATATTGACAGATGATATATTGACAGATGATATATTGACAGATGATATATTGACAGATGATATATTGACAGATGATATATTGACAGATGATATATTGACAGATGATATATTGACAGATGATATATTGACAGATGATATATTGACAGATGATATATTGACAGATGATATATTGACAGATGATATATTGACAGATGATATATTGACAGATGATATATTGACAGATGATATATTGACAGATGATATATTGACAGATGATATATTGACAGATGATATATTGACAGATGATATATTGACAGATGATATATTGACAGATGATATATTGACAGATGATATATTGACAGATGATATATTGACAGATGATATATTGACAGATGATATATTGACAGATGATATATTGACAGATGATATATTGACAGATGATATATTGACAGATGATATATTGACAGATGATATATTGACAGATGATATATTGACAGATGATATATTGACAGATGATATATTGACAGATGATATATTGACAGATGATATATTGACAGATGATATATTGACAGATGATATATTGACAGATGATATATTGACAGATGATATATTGACAGATGATATATTGACAGATGATATAAGACGTTGAAATTGTTCAACATTTCCAACAGTTTATCTTTTTACATAACTTGTATTTTCGAAAACGTTGTTGCATCGAAAATGATAAAGTTGTTGATTAAAATAAAATTGTTCCCAGGTGCACTCATTAATTGTAATTTTAAACCATTAGAAATCTCAAAGGTAAAGTTGTAGTTTGAGTTGTGTTTATCAAGTTTAGCTGAGGTGTAACAGTGTAACAAATTACGTAGATACTTTTAAAGCGTAAGACGCAATTATTTTCTGCATAGAAGGCTCATCTGGAATTGATAATGTGTAAGTCTTGTTGTATAGATTAAATGTTATGTAGAGCCTTCTACATTCTTTAACAAAAAATTATATAATTTTTTTTTAAATGTCGTTCAATCTATTTGTTAAAATTTACTTAAGTTGGGATTTCTCATTTTATAAAAAAGGCTACTAAATTAAATATAAAGAAATCTGAATTCTAAGGTATTGTATATATTGCATTGTTTTAAAAGTTTGAAATAAGAAAGTTCAAATATTTTCGTGCATATTAAAGTAAATGTGAAGAAATAGGCTATATATTTGGAAATTTAAAAGAAGAAAGGGGGGGGGGAGACTGGCTCAAACATTTTAAAGGACCGGATAGAATACTTTCCTGACCGGATAGAATACTTTCCTGACCGGATAGAAAACTTTCCTATACATTTTGAATGTGTTCATTAATATTTTATTTAAACCAGTAAATTTGAACTATTTGTCATTATGTGTGCTGTTGGAATGCACTAACATGTGTTTGACTGCTGTGCTATATTCCTAATGTTTGAGTGATATATTCCTAATGTGTTTCTCATTTGTACATTTGGATTTTGTCATTTAAAATAACTTTTATTTTTGTGGCTGACATTAAATGAACTTCCATTGTATGTTAATTGTTGATTTAAAAAAAGGTTTATTGTTTTATGATCAATTACAAAAATCTGTTGCCGTTACTTCTTCACACTTACTTGTTCATAAACATTATCATTATGTACGGCTCTATTACATTCCATTGAAAACAGTCGACACCTTTGAATAAGATAAAAACTATGAATGTACGTCACAACAGACGCACAACTATATACTCTGGAATTGATATAGATATATGCGTGAGTTTGTGCGTGTGCTTGTGTGTGTGTGTGTCCATGTGTGTGCGTGCGAGTGTTTGTGTGTGTGTTTGTGTTTGTGCGTGCATGTGTGTGTGTGTCTGTGTGTGTGTGTGCGTGCATGTTGGTTTTGTGTGTGTTTGTGTGCGTGTGTGTGTGTGTGCGTGCATGTGTGTGTGTCTGTGTGTGTGTGCGTGCATGTGTGTGTGTTTGTGTGTGTGTGCGTGCATGTTGGTGTGTGTGTGTTTGTGTGCGTGTGTGTGTGCGTGCATGTGTGTGTCTGTGTGTCTGTCTGTCTTGTTATGCACTACTCTGCTAACCTATTTGCATCCTCATAAAGTTATACATCTGGACGTGGGTGTCTGCACTAGACGTGGGTGTCTGCACTAGACGTGGGTGTCTGCACTGAACGTGGGTGTCTGCACTAGACGTGGGTGTCTGCACTAGACGTGGGTGTCTGCACTGAACGTGGGTGTCTGCACTAGACGTGGGTGTCTGCACTAGACGTGGGTGTCTGCGCTAGACGTGGGTGTCTGCCTTAGACGTGGGTGTCTGCACTAGACGTGGGTGTCTGCACTAGACGTGGGTGTCTGCACTAGACGTGGGTGTCTGCACTAGACGTGGGTGTCTGCACTAGACGTGGGTGTCTGCACTAGACGTGGGTGTCTGCACTAGACGTGGGTGTCTGCACTAGACGTGGGTGTCTGCACTAGACGTGGGTGTCTGCACTAGACGTGGGTGTCTGCCTTAGACGTGGGTGTCTGCACTAGACGTGGGTGTCTGCACTAGACGTGGGTGTCTGCATTAGACGTGGGTGTCTGCATTAGACGTGGGTGTCTGCACTAGACGTGGGTGTCTGCACTAGACGTGGGTGTCTGCACTAGACGTGGGTGTCTGCACTGAACGTGGGTGTCTGCACTAGACGTGGGTGTCTGCACTAGAGGTGGGTGTCTGCACTAGACGTGGGTGTCTGCACTAGACGTGGGTGTCTGCACTAGACGTGGGTGTCTGCACTAGACGTGGGTGTCTGCACTAGACGTGGGTGTCTGCATTAGACGTGGGTGTCTGTACTAGACGTGGGTGTCTGCACTAGACGTGGGTGTCTGCACTAGACGTGGGTGTCTGCACTAGACGTGGGTGTCTGCACTAGACGTGGGTGTCTGCCTTAGACGTGGGTGTCTGCACTAGACGTGGGTGTCTGCACTAGACGTGGGTGTCTGCACTAGACGTGGGTGTCTGCGCTAGACGTGGGTGTCTGCACTAGACGTGGGTGTCTGCCTTAGACGTGGGTGTCTGCACTAGACGTGGGTGTCTGCACTAGACGTGGGTGTCTGCACTAGACGTGGGTGTCTGCACTAGACGTGGGTGTCTGCACTAGACGTGGGTGTCTGCACTAGACGTGGGTGTCTGCACTAGACGTGGGTGTCTGCGCTAGACGTGGGTGTCTGCACTAGACGTGGGTGTCTGCACTAGACGTGGGTGTCTGCATTAGACGTGGGTGTCTGCACTAGACGTGGGTGTCTGCCTTAGACGTGGGTGTCTGCCTTAGACGTGGGTGTCTGCACTAGACGTGGGTGTCTGCACTAGACGTGGGTGTCTGCCTTAGACGTGGGTGTCTGCACTAGACGTGGGTGTCTGCATTAGACGTGGGTGTCTGCACTAGACGTGGGTGTCTGCACTAGACGTGGGTGTCTGCACTAGACGTGGGTGTCTGCACTAGACGTGGGTGTCTGCACTAGACGTGGGTGTCTGCACTAGACGTGGGTGTCTGCACTAGACGTGGGTGTCTGCATTAGACGTGAGTGTCTGCACTAGACGTGGGTGTCTGCATTAGACGTGGGTGTCTGCATTAGACGTGGGTGTCTGCATTAGACGTGGGTGTCTGCATTAGACGTGGGTGTCTGCACTAGACGTGGGTGTCTGCATTAGACGTGGGTGTCTGCACTAGACGTGGGTGTCTGCATTAGACGTGGGTGTCTGCACTAGACGTGGGTGTCTGCATTAGACGTGGGTGTCTGCATTAGACGTGGGTGTCTGCACTAGACGTGGGTGTCTGCATTAGACGTGGGTGTCTGCATTAGACGTGGGTGTCTGCACTAGACGTGGGTGTCTGCACTAGACGTGGGTGTCTGCATTAGACGTGGGTGTCTGCACTGAACGTGGGTGTCTGCAAACTTTAAGAGCTGCCACCAGACAAACTAATTATTAAGCTGTGTATTAAGTCACTTAACTCTAGATGTTGGAGACTATAATAACGTGAGTTCATAAGCTGTGTATCAAGTCACTTCACTCTAGATGTTGGAGACTATAATAACGTGAGTTCATAAGCTGTGTATCAAGTCACTTCACTCTAGATGTTGGAGACTATAATAACGTGAGTTCATAAGCTGTGTATCAAGTCACTTCACTCTAGATGTTGGAGACTATAATAACGTGAGTTTATAAGCTGTGTATCAAGTCACTTCACTCTAGATGTTGGAGACTATAATAACGTGAGTTCATAAGCTGTGTATCAAGTCACTTCACTCTAGATGTTGGAGACTATAATAACGTGAGTTCATAAGCTGTGTATCAAGTCACTTCACTCTAGATGTTGGAGACTATAATAACGTGAGTTTATAAGCTGTGTATCAAGTCACTTCACTCTAGATGTTGGAGACTATAATAACGTGAGTTCATAAGCTGTGTATCAAGTCACTTCACTCTAGATGTTGGAGACTATAATAACGTGAGTTTATAAGCTGTGTATCAAGTCACTTCACTCTAGATGTTGGAGACTATAATAACGTGAGTTCATAAGCTGTGTATCAAGTCACTTCACTCTAGATGTTGGAGACTATAATAACGTGAGTTTCATAAGCTGTGTATCAAGTCACTTCACTCTAGATGTTGGAGACTATAATAACGTGAGTTCATAAGCTGTGTATCAAGTCACTTCACTCTAGATGTTGGAGACTATAATAACGTGAGTTCATAAGCTGTGTATCAAGTCACTTCACTCTAGATGTTGGAGACTATAATAACGTGAGTTCATAAGCTGTGTATCAAGTCACTTCACTCTAGATGTTGGAGACTATAATAACGTGAGTTCATAAGCTGTGTATCAAGTCACTTCACTCTAGATGTTGGAGACTATAATAACGTGAGTTCATAAGCTGTGTATCAAGTCACTTCACTCTAGATGTTGGAGACTATAATAACGTGAGTTCATAAGCTGTGTATCAAGTCACTTCACTCTAGATGTTGGAGACTATAATAACGTGAGTTCATAAGCTGTGTATCAAGTCACTTCACTCTAGATGTTGGAGACTATAATAACGTGAGTTTCATAAGCTGTGTATCAAGTCACTTCACTCTAGATGTTGGAGACTATAATAACGTGAGTTTATAAGCTGTGTATCAAGTCACTTCACTCTAGATGTTGGAGACTATAATAACGTGAGTTCATAAGCTGTGTATCAAGTCACTTCACTCTAGATGTTGGAGACTATAATAACGTGAGTTCATAAGCTGTGTATCAAGTCACTTCACTCTAGATGTTGGAGACTATAATAACGTGAGTTCATAAGCTGTGTATCAAGTCACTTCACTCTAGATGTTGGAGACTATAATAACGTGAGTTCATAAGCTGTGTATCAAGTCACTTCACTCTAGATGTTGGAGACTATAATAACGTGAGTTTATAAGCTGTGTATCAAGTCACTTCACTCTAGATGTTGGAGACTATAATAACGTGAGTTCATAAGCTGTGTATCAAGTCACTTCACTCTAGATGTTGGAGACTATAATAACGTGAGTTCATAAGCTGTGTATCAAGTCACTTCACTCTAGATGTTGGAGACTATAATAACGTGAGTTCATAAGCTGTGTATCAAGTCACTTCACTCTAGATGTTGGAGACTATAATAACGTGAGTTCATAAGCTGTGTATCAAGTCACTTCACTCTAGATGTTGGAGACTATAATAACGTGAGTTTATAAGCTGTGTATCAAGTCACTTCACTCTAGATGTTGGAGACTATAATAACGTGAGTTCATAAGCTGTGTATCAAGTCACTTCACTCTAGATGTTGGAGACTATAATAACGTGAGTTCATAAGCTGTGTATCAAGTCACTTCACTCTAGATGTTGGAGACTATAATAACGTGAGTTTCATAAGCTGTGTATCAAGTCACTTCACTCTAGATGTTGGAGACTATAATAACGTGAGTTTCATAAGCTGTGTATCAAGTCACTTCACTCTAGATGTTGGAGACTATAATAACGTGAGTTCATAAGCTGTGTATCAAGTCACTTCACTCTAGATGTTGGAGACTATAATAACGTGAGTTCATAAGCTGTGTATCAAGTCACTTCACTCTAGATGTTGGAGACTATAATAACGTGAGTTCATAAGCTGTGTATCAAGTCACTTCACTCTAGATGTTGGAGACTATAATAACGTGAGTTCATAAGCTGTGTATCAAGTCACTTCACTCTAGATGTTGGAGACTATAATAACGTGAGTTTCATAAGCTGTGTATCAAGTCACTTCACTCTAGATGTTGGAGACTATAATAACGTGAGTTTCATAAGCTGTGTATCAAGTCACTTCACTCTAGATGTTGGAGACTATAATAACGTGAGTTCATAAGCTGTGTATCAAGTCACTTCACTCTAGATGTTGGAGACTATAATAACGTGAGTTTATAAGCTGTGTATCAAGTCACTTCACTCTAGATGTTGGAGACTATAATAACGTGAGTTTCATAAGCTGTGTATCAAGTCACTTCACTCTAGATGTTGGAGACTATAATAACGTGAGTTCATAAGCTGTGTATCAAGTCACTTCACTCTAGATGTTGGAGACTATAATAACGTGAGTTTATAAGCTGTGTATCAAGTCACTTCACTCTAGATGTTGGAGACTATAATAACGTGAGTTCATAAGCTGTGTATCAAGTCACTTCACTCTAGATGTTGGAGACTATAATAACGTGAGTTCATAAGCTGTGTATCAAGTCACTTCACTCTAGATGTTGGAGACTATAATAACGTGAGTTTATAAGCTGTGTATCAAGTCACTTCACTCTAGATGTTGGAGACTATAATAACGTGAGTTTCATAAGCTGTGTATCAAGTCACTTCACTCTAGATGTTGGAGACTATAATAACGTGAGTTCATAAGCTGTGTATCAAGTCACTTCACTCTAGATGTTGGAGACTATAATAACGTGAGTTCATAAGCTGTGTATCAAGTCACTTCACTCTAGATGTTGGAGACTATAATAACGTGAGTTTATAAGCTGTGTATCAAGTCACTTCACTCTAGATGTTGGAGACTATAATAACGTGAGTTCATAAGCTGTGTATCAAGTCACTTCACTCTAGATGTTGGAGACTATAATAACGTGAGTTTATAAGCTGTGTATCAAGTCACTTCACTCTAGATGTTGGAGACTATAATAACGTGAGTTCATAAGCTGTGTATCAAGTCACTTCACTCTAGATGTTGGAGACTATAATAACGTGAGTTCATAAGCTGTGTATCAAGTCACTTCACTCTAGATGTTGGAGACTATAATAACGTGAGTTCATAAGCTGTGTATCAAGTCACTTCACTCTAGATGTTGGAGACTATAATAACGTGAGTTCATAAGCTGTGTATCAAGTCACTTCACTCTAGATGTTGGAGACTATAATAACGTGAGTTCATAAGCTGTGTATCAAGTCACTTCACTCTAGATGTTGGAGACTATAATAACGTGAGTTTATAAGCTGTGTATCAAGTCACTTCACTCTAGATGTTGGAGACTATAATAACGTGAGTTTATAAGCTGTGTATCAAGTCACTTCACTCTAGATGTTGGAGACTATAATAACGTGAGTTCATAAGCTGTGTATCAAGTCACTTCACTCTAGATGTTGGAGACTATAATAACGTGAGTTCATAAGCTGTGTATCAAGTCACTTCACTCTAGATGTTGGAGACTATAATAACGTGAGTTTATAAGCTGTGTATCAAGTCACTTCACTCTAGATGTTGGAGACTATAATAACGTGAGTTCATAAGCTGTGTATCAAGTCACTTCACTCTAGATGTTGGAGACTATAATAACGTGAGTTTCATAAGCTGTGTATCAAGTCACTTCACTCTAGATGTTGGAGACTATAATAACGTGAGTTTATAAGCTGTGTATCAAGTCACTTCACTCTAGATGTTGGAGACTATAATAACGTGAGTTCATAAGCTGTGTATCAAGTCACTTCACTCTAGATGTTGGAGACTATAATAACGTGAGTTCATAAGCTGTGTATCAAGTCACTTCACTCTAGATGTTGGAGACTATAATAACGTGAGTTCATAAGCTGTGTATCAAGTCACTTCACTCTAGATGTTGGAGACTATAATAACGTGAGTTCATAAGCTGTGTATCAAGTCACTTCACTCTAGATGTTGGAGACTATAATAACGTGAGTTCATAAGCTGTGTATCAAGTCACTTCACTCTAGATGTTGGAGACTATAATAACGTGAGTTCATAAGCTGTGTATCAAGTCACTTCACTCTAGATGTTGGAGACTATAATAACGTGAGTTCATAAGCTGTGTATCAAGTCACTTCACTCTAGATGTTGGAGACTATAATAACGTGAGTTCATAAGCTGTGTATCAAGTCACTTCACTCTAGATGTTGGAGACTATAATAACGTGAGTTTATAAGCTGTGTATCAAGTCACTTCACTCTAGATGTTGGAGACTATAATAACGTGAGTTCATAAGCTGTGTATCAAGTCACTTCACTCTAGATGTTGGAGACTATAATAACGTGAGTTCATAAGCTGTGTATCAAGTCACTTCACTCTAGATGTTGGAGACTATAATAACGTGAGTTCATAAGCTGTGTATCAAGTCACTTCACTCTAGATGATGGAGACTATAATAACGTGAGTTCATAAGCTGTGTATCAAGTCACTTCACTCTAGATGTTGGAGACTATAATAACGTGAGTTTATAAGCTGTGTATCAAGTCACTTCACTCTAGATGTTGGAGACTATAATAACGTGAGTTCATAAGCTGTGTATCAAGTCACTTCACTCTAGATGTTGGAGACTATAATAACGTGAGTTTATAAGCTGTGTATCAAGTCACCTCACTCTAGATGTTGGAGACTATAATAACGTGAGTTTATAAGCTGTGTATCAAGTCACCTCACTCTAGATGTTGGAGACTATAATAACGTGAGTTCATAAGCTGTGTATCAAGTCACCTCACTCTAGATGTTGGAGACTATAATAACGTGAGTTCATAAGCTGTGTATCAAGTCACTTCACTCTAGATGTTGGAGACTATAATAACGTGAGTTCATGGATCTTCAGCCCACACCAACCCCCAACGACAATGAGAAATGTAATTAACGTTTTAATGATACTAGTAATTGCGAATGGTTTAATCTCCGTGAAAACTCATGTTTTTTCGCAATTAAATGTTTTATTTTTTTCGAGTGGCGTAGAAGAGAAGTATTCCTGGCTGGTTTTCAACAGCGGGTAGCTGCAATTTCTGGGTTTTAATTACAAACTTCTCATTGACAAGCCTTCAAAATAAGCCTTGAGGAATTTTATTTACCGAAAGTTTGAATTAGTTGTGTCTGACAAGGCTGAAGCAGACGTGAGTGGGGGTCAGTGGGTGTATAAAAGAGGGACGCAGTGGCTCACGCTGAACAAATTGAAATTGACTTCGCACGTCACACCGACTCACTGTTTGTTCATCGCAAAACTTGGAAAATGATGAATTTCATCGTCGCCTTATTGAGTGCTGTCTTCATTGCCGTTAAGCCCGTGATACTTTCCTTTAAATGTAATTATACTGGAGCATCAAGTAATATTTTCAATTTTATCCTCTTTATTTCTATTTATTACGACAAACATATTTAATCAATTATTAAAGACATCAAATGTGATAAAATGGGAAGGGGGCGGGGGGTATAAAGCTAAATAAAATTTTGGAGATGAAATTTCTGTAGTTCTCAGTACGTCTTAGAAAAGAGAAACGGAAGTCTAAAACATGGCGGTTTAATGATTGAGATAAAATGTTGAATGAAGAAAACGAATCAATATATTTGATGTACGAACCCTTGTCGACTTGGCGTAGTTGTTAGTGGCTGATTACTTAAAGAATTACAAAACAAATCTACAAAATAAGAAGAGGTTTTCAGTGAATGATTTAATAGTTTTTTTACGATATAAATAAATTTTAAAAATTTATATGTTATCGAAATGCTCAAATATTTGATTAATTGTTCAAATTTCAATAAGGACAAGTGTCACAACAGCGTCAAAATGTATGTGGAAGGAACAGTATCAAATATCTACCAAAATGTATAAGAGTAACCTATTTTTATATGTTCCTGGTGTTCAATGTTAAGATATCCTAAGTCAGAACTTATTGAAAGCTGATTGTCGAATAACGTTTTAATTTTCTTAAATTCCCAGAATGCAGTTCACTCAGTAGAGAGCATCTGTCAACTCTGCTCAAACGAAGTGACAAACGTGATGATTTGAACCGGTGCGTGTTCCCGCTGTCACAGGAGGATTCGGTGGAACTTGGTGAACTTTCGGATTCCGAAACATACGACCTCTTCTGCGAGTGAGTGAAATGAAGCCAATAGAGCGATTAGATAATTTAACTCTTTATGTCAGGCGTAATTAGCAGATTATTGAAAATTGTGTCAACAAAAATATAATCGTAAAATGTCCTTTACCGACAATAAAAGTGTATGTATAGTCTCTTAGACATTTATATGATAAACTGAAACAATCCTGCAAAATTTCAAAAATATTTTTCTGTAAAGATCTCCTGCCTTTGTAAAGTCTCCGTTTCCTTTATAAACTTTAATCGGCGTGTGTTAATTTGATTGTGACCGTTTCAACATCCAAAAATCTTTTGCTCTTCAGACAGGAAGAAAAGTTCGAAGACTGCTATGAAGACGGGAAGTCGGAGTGCAACAATGCAGTTGTGTTGAATCTTTTGGAAGGCAAAGTTGCAGTCTCAGATTACATTTGCAGCCCTGAAGGCGAGATGGGTGAGTGTGACGAATAAAGTGTTTTATTTTACACTTTGTCGACAGTATAATGATAGAGAATTTATTCTTAATATTTTCTTCGTATCAACGAAAAATCTATTTTTAAAAATATGTTTGCTTCTACCTCTGTCAGTAAAGTTTGCTATTACAAAAATTATTTGTTAATCTTTAATCATTTATTTGCCCCTTTAAGAAATTAGCTCATTCCTTTTTCAGATATTTTACGTTATCATTATTTGATATTTTGTCATGCGATTCCAAATTTATTTAGTTGTACAATGCTCTCATATCTACATCAATGAATTCCAAATTCTCTGCAAGGCAAGTTCATAGCAGTGACGTAGCGTTGGCGGGCAACTGATAGTGGTAGCCCGGGGTAGGAAAAAGTTTTAAGGGTGCAAAATTGCAATCTGTCATGATGGGTAAAGTACTGCCCTCTGTCACGATGGGTAAAGTACTGTCATCTGTCACGATGGGTAAAGTACTGTCATCTGTCATGATGGGTAAAGTACTGTCATATGTCATAATGGGTAAAGTACTGTAATCTGTCATGGTAGGTAAAGTACTGTCATATGTCATGATGGGTAAAGTACTGTCATATGTCATGATGGGTAAAGTACTGTCATCTGTCATGAAGGGTAAAGTACTGTCACCTGTCATGATGGGTAAAATACTGTCATCTGTCATGATGGGTAAAGTACTGTCTTCTGTCATGATGGGTAAAGTACTGTCATCTGTCATGATGGGTAAAGTACTTCCACCTGTAATGATGGGTAAAGTACCGCCATCTGTCATGATTGGTAAAGTACTGCCACCTGTCATGAAGGGTAAAGTAATGTCATCTGTCATGATGGGTAAAGTACTCTCATCTGTCATGATGGGTAAAGTACTGTCTTCTGTCATGATGGGTAAAGTACTGTCTTCTGTCATGATGGGTAAAGTACTGTCATCTGTCATGATGGGTAAAGTACTGTCTTCTGTCATGATGGGTAAAGTACTGTCATCTGTCATGATGGGTAAAGTACCGCCATCTGTCATGATTGGTAAAGTACTGCCACCTGTCATGAAGGGTAAAGTAATGTCATCTGTCATGATTGGTAAAGTACTGCCACCTGTCATGAAGGGTAAAGTAATGTCATCTGTCATGATGGGTAAAGTACTGTCATCTGTCATGATGGGTAAAATACTGTCATCTGTCATGATAGGTAAAGTAATGTCTTCTGTCATGATGGGTAAAATACTGTCATCTGTCTTGATGGGTAAAGTACTGTCATCTGTCTAAATGCCACTAGTTAAGGTGTGACACCGACATGCTACACCACTGAGCCACATATTGTTATACTAAGAACTTCAACTTTCCCAATTCCCAGATCTCACAGATCTGATTGAGTTTCCTTGTGTCAGTAACGTCACATTGAGACTTGAAGCTCAGAAGCTCATCGCCAAATGTGTGAAAACCTTCCAGGCAGATCTGCAGATTTCGGCACTGGACGGCGTCATCAACGGAACAAGCGAAAATTCCATCGACATTTGCGCGTATGTCTCTTTGAACCAATCACGTCTTTTCTTTAAGATTAAATTTAAGTCTTCGTGAAACTGAGATAAGTCTGGTTGTTAGATATCTTGAACTTTTCCTTGATTCTTATATCATTGGATTTATTCATATTTACAGCATGACTCACAACGTGAATGTGACATTTAATTGTGTAATGTGTATTTTTTTTCAAAATAAATAGATTTCAGCTGAAATGTATTCATTTTGAAAACTTCCATCATTTTTGACGCGTCATACACTAGTGTCTCATAATTCATAATAGAAATTAATCTTTGAATCTATTGAAATGAAATAATAGACTAAATGAAATCTATTTCAATAGAGATAATAGAAGAGAGTCAGATGTAACACATGGACTAAAATGTACTTTCTTTGATAACCTTGTCAGGTACACATGAAACCCAGGTGTCCGAAGGAGGAGAAGCAGATCTACACAAACATCTTGTTGGCTGTAAGAAGAATCCAGGTCACAAACAGTTTATACCTGTCAACGATTTTAACATCAATCACCTGCCTGAAGGTTACCATGACAACCTCCTAGTTGAGTACATCAAAGCTGTAGCTGACCTCACTGTCAGGGTAGCTGTTAAAATGACCAGTACAGAGAGACCCGAGATTTGGCCAAACACCAAACAACCATATGCATTTTATAACATGAGAGGAAGTGACGTCATGAGAGTAGGGACTGGGAAGGTGGGGTATTTAAACATTGGATACAACAAGGGAACTTGTCCATGTCACAAGTGTCAACACTCGGACACACCCAGCCAAGTGTTGGGTAAGGTAGTGATGCCCACGGCCACACACGTGGTGTTTGATAACCTTGAGGCAAGACACACCACGTGTAGATTGTTCTATGATCGACAAAATAGTCCACTGGTCACTCTTGATGGCTGGACGGTGTATGATGCAAACATTGAGGAAGACTGGTGTGTGTTGAAATGTGTGACATGTGACGTAGATTTACTGAACAAACTGGACAAGATGGTGGACCACTGGAATGATCTATGGAAGAAAGTAAACAACAAATACGAGAGATGTGGAGACAAGTTGACATGGATAGTATCACATCCACATGGATGTCCTAAACAGATCTCTGTAGGACACTGGATAGACAGGTACAAGGTGAGTGTTATAGTAGGACCAAGTACACGTACACAACATGTACATGTCCAGGCAGTAGTGGGGCTCATGTCCACCCACTGGGGTATGTTGATGGCTGGTCGTATGACCATGTCCACAGTGGGGTCAACTCTGAGGGAAGAAATTTTAGTGGCACTGGTTGGACGGAAGCTAATATCTATAATGTAAACAATGTTATAATATTTTATATACTTTATACAAACTTGTATCAACTGTTGATTGTTGTAATAGACAACACCCTCTACCACGCCCCATGTAAACAACACCACGCCCCATGTACACCACAACACCACGCCCCATGTACACCACAACACCACGCCCCATGTGCGCCCTAACCACCAGTGTCGGCACCCTACCTCCTACATTCCCATGTACTTATGAATTATTACTAGAAAATGTTTTTATTGTTTACATTTTGACTTGATACAAACTGGTATCAAATGGACACTATTTTAATAAAGCTTGACCACTACCACATTTAATGCATCCACCTCACTACCTTTGTCAGCACCCTCAACAACAAAGTCGGCACCCCTACCATCAGTGTCGGATCCCTTACCCTTAATTTACCCATTTCATGTACTTATAACCTGTTAATATCAAATAAATATTTTGTTTAAAAATCCATTTTTTAAATAACTTGTACCAAATGTTAATGACTATAAAATACAACAGTCTATCACGCCCCATGTGCGCCCCCAGTCTATCACGCCCCATGTGCGCCCCCAGTCTATCACGCCCCATGTGCCCCCCAGTACCAGTCTATCACGCCCCATATGTGCCCCCAGTACCAGTCTATCACGCCCCATGCACGCCCCCAGTCTATCACGCCCCATATGTGCCATCCCAGTACCAGTCTATCACGCCCCATATGTGCCCCCCAGTACCAGTCTATCACGCCCCATGTGCACCCCCAGTCTATCACGCCCCATGTTCACCCCCAGTCAATCACGCCCCATGTTCACCCCCAGTCCATCACGCCCCATGTTCACCCCCAGTCTATCACGCCCCATGTTCAATCCAGTCTATCACGCCCCATGTTCAATCCCAGTCTATCACGCCCCATGTGTGCCTCCAGTATTTCACACCCATCACCAACTATTTTTTGTTAATATAAACATAGTCACATACAATTATTAATCTTTTTTTAAAAATAAATCATCGACTATTTATATAACTTGTATAAACTATTGTTTCTTGTCATTGATAACAGCCACTTTAACGCCCCATGTGCTCCCCATCTTAATTTTTGGCACCCCTATCTCCAACAATACCATCTAATGTATATTAATAACACTACATCTTTTGTTCTCTATATAAACTTAATTATGTTTCTAAAAGTTGTATTAGACTCTAATACATCAAATTATCGACACGCCTCATGTACACTCTCACCTTCCATATCGGCACCCACACCACCAACAACACGCCTCATGTACACTCTCACCTTCCATATCGGCACCCACACCACCAACAACACGCCTCATGTACACTCTCACCTTCCATATCGGCACCCACACCACCAACAACACGCCTCATGTACACTCTCACCTTCCATATCGGCACCCACACCACCAACAACACGCCTCATGTACACTCTCACATTCCATATCGGCACCCACACCACCAACAACACGCCTCATGTACACTCTCACCTTCCATATCGGCACCCACACCACCAACAACACGCCTCATGTACACTCTCACCTTCCATATCGGCACCCACACCACCAACAACATGCCTCATGTACACTCTCACCTTCCATATCGGCACCCACACCACCAACAACACGCCTCATGTACACTCTCACCTTCCATATCGGCACCCACACCACCAACAACACGCCTCATGTACACTCTCACCTTCCATATCGGTACCCACACCACCAACAACACGCCTCATGTACACTCTCACCTTCCATATCGGCACACACCACCAACAACACGCCTCATGTACACTCTCACCTTCCATATCGTACCCACACCACCAACAACACGCCTCATGTACACTCTCACCTTCCATATCGGCACCACACCACCAACAACACGCCTCATGTACACTCTCACCTTCCATATCGGCACACACACCACCAACAACACGCCTCATGTACACTCTCACCTTCCATATCGGCACCCACACCACCAACAACACGCCTCATGTACACTCTCACCTTCCATATCGGCACCCACACCACCAACAACACGCCTCATGTACACTCTCACCTTCCATATCGGCACCACACACCACCAACAACACGCCTCATGTACACTCTCACCTTCCATATCGGCACACACACCACCAACAACACGCCTCATGTACACTCTCACCTTCCATATCGGTACCCACACCACCAACAACACGCCTCATGTACACTCTCACCTTCCATATCGGCACCCACACCACCAACAACACGCCTCATGTACACTCTCACCTTCCATATCGGCACCCTCACCACCAACAAACATGTAATATCTTGTAATAGTATTTGAATTTCTGGTTATGTTTTAATACTTTCTTTTACTTTTACATTGTGACATTATTGTATAGTAAGTTAAATTTAATATTTAATTCTATAAAAGTATCAAATACGTTAGTATTTTAAACAGTTTATTTTATTGATTACCATATTAGTGTGTCTTATTTTATAAAACAAAATAAACATGTAAAAATGAATTGTTTAACGTTTTTATATTATTATTGTTTGTGTGTTTATGTTTATTTATAAATGTATTTACATAGACGGACATATTAGTTGATATGACAATATGTGAGTGGCGTGTCATATGTGGATTTGGGGCTTGCTTTATTGTGGTGTGTGGGAACATGCGGATGATATATAGAAAAAACAAATTATTTCAAATGTAACATTAGTCGTGCTTGTATTTCTCAAAAAAAATTGGTGCCTCTAGTTGTAACATTAGCTGTAACATTTATCTAGTTCTAACATTAGCTGTAACAGTTATCTAGTTTTAACATTAGCTGTAACAGTTATCTAGTTTTAACATTAACTGTAACAGTTATCTAGTTTTAACATTAGCTGTAACAGTTATCTAGTTTTAACATTAACTGTAACAGTTATCTAGTTTTAACATTAGCTGTAACAGTTATCTAGTTTTAACATTAGCTGTAACAGTTATCTAGTTTTAACATTAGCTGTAACAGTTATCTAGTTTTAACATTAGCTGTAACAGTTATCTTGTTTTAACATTAGATGTAACAGTTATCTAGTTTTAACATTAGGTGTAACAGTTATCTAGTTTTAACATTAGCTGTAACAGTTATCTAGTTTTAACATTAGCTGTAACAGTTATCTAGTTTTAACATTAGCTGTAACAGTTATCTTGCTTACATTTGACTAGTATCATAAAAAGGCAAAACTCCAGTTGAAAAACTCAATTGTAAGTCTAAGATATGTAAACGATAATATAATACATTTACATTTATCTTAAAAAATCTACATACGTTAACAACTTCATACGTTATAAAAATCTCTTTATAAAACGTACAAAAAACGTAACACAATAATGTTATCACTAACTTAAAAACAGGAGGATAGAAAACACAGTGGAAAGTAGTAATAATACATGCGCCATTAAATTCAAATTGGAAAATACAACACATACACATTTTAATATAACACTTTGATAGACATAGGGATTAAAATTACTTTCCATGTTTCATATGCAAGGAAAAAAACTTATACAATTTCTCGTTCTTCCCGTCTTGCATGGCTTATCTATATAAACCATAAAAACTTGTACAATTTCTCGTTCTTCCCGTCTTGCATGGCTTATCTATATAAACCATAAAAACTTATACAATTTCTCGTTCTTCCCGTCTTGCATGGCTTATCTATATAAACCATAAAAACTTATACAATTTCTCGTTCTTCCCGTCTTGCATGGCTTATCTATATAAACCATAAAAACCAACACGATAACAAAATTCAAACTTTTATAAAATACAAGTTTAAACACAAAAGGATGTAATTGTATTGTATACGTCCTTAAAAAATAACAGCATCTCTCCTGTGATTTTTCTGTCCACATCCAGTCCATCTCTTTTATCTGATTCCTAGTTTATACTTTATTGTTCCTCATCTCGGTGGCTATTTGTGTTGTTTTACCAGTCTCATACATCGTGCGTACATTCCATGCTCCAATGACGGTGGTGGCCCTGGTAGAGATGATGGACGTCGGCCTAATAGCTTCAAGTTTCTGACTTTCACTGCTTGGCGTCATGCATGTCTATGTATAAATAATAGCTTCAAGTTTCTAACTTTCACTGCTTGGCGTCATACATTTCTATGTATAAATAATAGCTTCAAGTTTCTGACTTTCACTGCTTGGAGTCATGCATTTCTATGTATAAATAATAGCTTCAAGTTTCTGACTTTCACTGCTTGGCGTCATACATTTCAATGTATAAATAATAGCTTCAAGTTTCTAACTTTCACTGCTTGGCGTCATACATTTCTATGTATAAATAATAGCTTCAAGTTTCTAACTTTCACTGCTTGGCGTCATACATTTCTATGTATAAATAATAGCTTCAAGTTTCTGACTTTCACTGCTTGGCGTCATACATTTCTATGTATAAATTCCACATAATTTCATCGGCTTATTAAAACCAATAGCTTTGGTTTTTTTAAATCCTTTATATTAACTCGTGGTGTCTGCGGCGGACCGACCTTGTCGCCAAAATTTTTGATCGATTTTTAACCCACTTGCTCGCAAGATAGCGAGCTGAAATTTTGCAGGCAGTTTCGTACCGATGATAAAAACAATGTATCAAAATTTCAGATCGATCGCATGTACCGTAATTAAATGATTGATTTTTTAGATTATTTTATTTATTCCTATGTATCATGCTATTTTTTGAGATAGAGCGTCGCGGTGCGTATTATATTGAACAACCTTTCTGTCACGCAATAAGGTGCGTATTTTATTGACAGCTCTTTTTATAAACATATTCCTGATCGGAGCGCATTATATTAAACATGTTTTACGACACAACTACAATTTTGTATTTCTGGATGGTCTGGCGCTGCGTATTATAATGAACATTCTTTTAGTTACTTCTCGTACATAAAGGATTTATAGTAAAAAACTTGGTTTTTTACGGGTTTCTCTTATTATCTTATGTGTTACAGAATCTCCTTCTATACAGAAGATTATTGCTTCCAACGGGTTTCTATGATATTTGTTTAGTCCTGCATTTTTATTAGAGATTTAAATGTTGATAAAGTGTTGGTTTTCCTGGTTTCTTCAGGCAACCCGTTCCACGCCCGCATTCCGGACGGGAAGAACGAAAATTTGTATGTGTTCGTTCTTGCATACGGAATAAGAAAGGTGTTTTTAACCCTATGGCTATCTGAGGGTTGTATTAAGTTATCTTTGTGTTGTATTTCTAAATTATAATTAATTCTATTACGTATTATTTCTAATTTACTATTTGTTCTTCTATCCTCTAGTGTTTCAAGGTTTAATGATTTAACTAATGGTGTTATTCTTGTAAAATTTGAATATTCTCCAGTAATGAATCTGGCAGCTCTTTTCTGAATTTGTTCTAGTTTATAAATGTTTTCTTTAGATTTTTTACCAATAAATAATAATGGACTTGTCTCTTCATTAGTCGTCTTGATCAAAATATAAGCAAGAAAATTAATTAACATTTTTTCTTATTTAAAAAAAGGACATGGTGGTCTCTCCTGGACTGTCGAACTGAGGCTAGAGAGGGTCTCGGATTCTACCCTCGGTACTGGCATGGCCCTCGGGGCATTGTGCTAGCCACACATTCCCCTGCTTGTCAGTGGTCGCTCAATGAAACTTGTTAACGCTATTTCACGTGCTCCATAGACCGTCATGGTCTAAAAAGGGGTTATTATTAATATTATTATTATTTCTTAGTTCAGTAACTTATGTCATAATCTGCCCGCAAGTTTATTCGGACACGAGTGAGGAAAAAATAAAACAACAAACAGGCAAAAAAACCGAACAAACAAATTGTTGAACTGACAAAGTTTTATTCAATTTATTTCCCTACGTTCACTTTTAAAGTAAATAAGTTACATATAATAAAAAAATTGTTGTAACTTTACCAAGAGTTTTTGTTTTTAACCATTAAATTTTTCACACAAAAAATGAAAAAGATTATTGTTCAAATCGAAAATAGATTATTTAAAAAAACATATTTTACATTTCAACTCATTCACAAAGTTGGTGTCAAGGTATGAGAATCACTGGTCACAAATTTTGGTGTCAAGGTATGAGAATCACTGGTCACAAATGTCAGTGTCAAGGTATGAAAATCACTGGCCACAAATGTCAATGTCAAGGTATGAGAATCACTGGTCACAAATGTCGATGTCAAGGTATGAGAATCACTGGTCACAAATTTTGGTGTCAAGGTATGAGAATCACTGGTCACAAATGTTGGCGTCAATGTATGAGAATCATTGGTCACAAATGTTGTTGTCAAGTTATGATAATTACAGGTCACAAATGCTGTTGTCAAGTTATGAGAATTACAGGTCACAAATGTTGTTGTCAAGTTATGATAATTACAGGTCACAAATGCTGTTGTCAAGTTATGAGAATCACTGGTCACAAATGTAATGACATTTAATGTTAACTCTCGTTATGCAGTGATATGAAGACAGTTCCCCTGTGCAGATAATAGTTAAAAGTTTTAGTCGATCAATGATAGTTTATGAGGACAGACGACCTATATATAGTGTGGTGTGGGGAGACGACTTATATATAGTGTGGTGTGGGCAGACGACCTATATATAGTGTGGTGTGGGGAGACGACCTATATATAGTGTGGTGTGGGCAGATGACCTATATATAGTGTGGTGTGGGGAGATGACCTATATATAGTGTGGTGTGGACAGACGACCTATATATAGTGTGGTGTGGAGAGATGACTTATATATAGTGTGGTGTGGGTAGACGACCTATATATAGTGTGGTGTGGGGAGATGACCTATATATAGTGTGGTGTGGGGAGACGACCTATATATATAGTGTTATGTGGGAGACGACCTATATATAGTGTGGTGTGGGGAAATGACCTATATATAGTGTGGTGTGGACAGACGACCTATCTATAGTGTGGTGTGGGGAGACACACACTAGATAACATTAGAGAGTATAGACATCTTTACAAGAAAATAATTTAAATTTAAGAAAAATACATGATGTGCATTTTATTTTGTTTCTATCAGAAATGTTTTAAATATAGAAACATGTTTTGTCACTGTATATTCATATAACTATTTGTATAATTTTGATTCTATGAGAATGCTTATACTATGACATTTAGAATAAGTTTTGTTGTATCATGATTTACATAATTTTATTTATATACATGGATACAGTTATCTGTGATGTAAAATGAATTTCTGTGAAAAAAAAATTAAAGTGTGACTGCACATCTTTAATTCGCTCCTAACATAGGGGAATAAATAATTAACTTTAATATTCCAAATATGCCTCGATTCCTGGATGGCAACTTTTTCAATAATGTTTTCTATTCAAATATCGTTCATGTTTTAAACGATGCCATGTGTGTCGGTCAAAACGCCCCCCTCCCCACCCTTATGAGGATGAAACACATGAAATAACATAGAAAGTGATTAGCTAACAAACCAGCTGTCAACTAGATAGCACATCACATCTAAACACATGAAATAACATAGAAAGTGATCAGCTAACAAACCAGCTGTCTACTAGATAACACATTACATCTAAACACATGAAATAACATAGAAAGTGATTAGCTAACAAACCAGCTGTCTACTAGATAGCACATTACATCTAAACACATGAAATAACATAGAAAGTGATTAGCTAACAAACCAGCTGTCTACTAGATAGCACATCACATCTAAACACATGAAATAACATAGAAAGTGATTAGCTAACAAACCAGATGTCTACTAGATAGCACATCACATCTAAACACATAAAATAACATAGAAAGTGATTAGCTTACAAACCAGCTGTCTACTAGATAGCACATCACATCTAAACACATGAAATAACATAGAAAGTGATTAGCTAACACACCAGCTGTCTACTAGATAGCACATCACATCTAAACACATGAAATAACATAGAAAGTGATTAGCTAACAAACCAGCTGTCTACTTGATAGCACATCACATCTGCACGTTACATGGCATATTTAAAATAAAAGAAATAATTTATGATCTTATTTATTAGGCTTGTTCACAATTTATAGATAATGGTTAAATTATTATTTTGTAAAATATGCATATTGCATTGAAAGGTTAGGGGTTAGAGTTAGGGTTAGGGCTTAGGCTTAGGGTTATGGCTTAGGGTTAGGGTTAGGCTTAGTGTTAGGGTTAGTTTTAGAGTTAGGTTTAGGGCTTAGAGTTAGGGTTAGGGTTATGCTTACGGTTAGGGTTAGGGTTAGTGTTAGGGTTAGGGCTTAGGGTTAAGGTTAGGGGTTATGGTTAGGGCTTAGGGTTAGGGTTAGAGTTAATATGACTAAAAACGTGGGACGGGCGCGTCTCAGGCTTAACTAATTCAATTCACTCATTTTCTTACTCGTCATTTGTAAACCCTAATCATTTTAGCCAAACGCCTAAAAAGCGCCCGCCCACCTTTTTAGTCATATTACATCATAGTACTTGAGCATATAAGTTTGAAATTTTTATCAATCCAGAAAAAGATTTCTTGTCCACAATTCAGTGAAAAAAAATTATTTTCTTCTTTTTCAGCAAAGGGGAGTTAAGTCAGTTTCAGTCTGTAAATGTTTGTCGCGTTTTGAACATAATCAATACTTATAGTTGTCTCATATATAAGGGATTTATAGTCAAAAACTTTGTTTTTACGGGTTTGTTTTATTTACAATGCCTATCACTGGTCACCGTCAATAAGTGTGACTAAAAATGTTTGGAGTGTGCTGGAAGCTTTTCGGATGCTAGAGAAATAAAAATACCAAATATTTTAAGATAAAATATTTCATTCTTGCTTTTCTAGTGTTGAAGACATTGCTTAAGCCGATTGTATGTACTGGCGCAATGAAACACATTAAGCCGTTATTCAACAAAAAATTTATTCATTAAAAATATAAAAATAATTCTTTCTGTGTATAACAATGGACCCAAAACCAAATATTTCTGAGTTTGTATTTAAAGTCGATTCACGAGTCTTGTATTTAAATGTTACGATTCTCATGAGTCTTGTATTTAAATGTTACGATTCTCATGAGTCTTGTATTTAAATGTTACGATTCTCATGAGTCTTGTATTTAAATGTTACGATTCTCATGAGTCTTGTATTTAAATGTTACGATTCTCATGAGTCTTGTATTTAAATGTTACGATTCTCATGAGTCTTGTATTTAAATGTTACGATTCTCATGAGTCTTGTATTTAAATGTTACGATTCTCATGAGTCTTGTATTTAAATGTTACGATTCTCATGAGTCTTGTATTTAAATGTTACGATTCTCATGAGTCTTGTATTTAAATGTTACGATTCTCATGAGTCTTGTATTTAAATGTTACGATTCTCATGAGTCTTGTATTTAAATGTTACGATTCTCATGAGTCTTGTATTTAAATGTTACGATTCTCATGAGTCTTGTATTTAAATGTTACGATTCTCATGAGTCTTGTATTTAAATGTTACGATTCTCATGAGTCTTGTATTTAAATGTTACGATTCTCATGAGTCTTGTATTTAAATGTTACGATTCTCAAATATTTCCAAGTCAAGGTAATTAGTTCACGTCTGCTTTAGCTCTGTCAAAGACTGAGATGTTACATCCGGCAATGACTCAAACGTGTCAATGAAAGTGACGCTATGTCCCGGCTAGTCAAGGGCGGTTTGTATTTCTGGATTATAGGGCAATGATACATCTTGTGAAATGTTAGAAAAGCTAAAGTCTTTGACATATTATTTCCGTTAGAGCTATTTCTTTAAAGCTGTTTCAGTCATCGCTATTCCATGTATAGATTTTTTAGTTATAGATATATATTAGTTGTAACTATTCAAATATTTTGTTTATTTATAGAAGTGTTCCCATGTGTACAATATTTTATTGATCTATTTCAGAATTCTCCATGTTTTATCTTCCATCATTTTTTTACACATTTCGTTTAGCTTCCCCCCCCCCTTCCTCAAGAACTGTATTCAAGGAATTCTTGTTGTGTTCCTCAAACGTAAAATGAAATACACTGTATGGATTTTAAAAATCCTTTATATTAACTCGTGGCGTCTGCTTGCTTGCTTGTTTGGCAAAAAAAATTTGGATCGATTTTTAACCCACTTTCCCGTATGCCAGCGAGCTGAAATTTTGCAGACGATAAAAATGATCTATCAAACTCTCACATCGATCGAAGGTACTGTATTTAAATTAATGAATTTTTATATTATCTCTATGTATCTCAATGTAACATGTATATTTTGGTGGTAGACTGTCGCGGTGCGTATTATTTTGAACAACCTTTTTAATATTTTCCTCTAACGCTGTGCGTATTGTATTGACCATACTTTTTTAATATATCTCCGATCTATAAATGTTTATGCTAGTCTGTCGCGCGCTGCGCATTATATTAAACAAGATTTTATAACCCTCTCCCATGATCAAATCAAGCTGAAATTTAGCAGGCAGACTATAGTAGTTTTTATTACTATAAATCCTTTATCTATGAGACATAACTAAAATTTTTGACTTTTGAATTGTCGTGCGATGCGTATTATAATGAACATACTTTTAGTTATGTCTCGTAAATAAATGATTTATAGTCAAAAACTTTGATTTTTTTTAATGGGCTTTTTCTTTTAATGTCTTTTACTTTTACTTAACTTGCAATACAAATTTATTAAAAGTAATTACAGCTTTAATTTTTGAAATCTGTCTATCCTTATCTTTAATATACTTGCTCATTGCCAGATTTTAGTCGGTTATATCGTGTTGCTGTGATATGAGTTCAGACGTCAGACTCCTGGCAACTTTTAGCTTGACGCGTCATCCGTTTAGTTGAAATATTTTAACAATGAAAAACTTAAAATGAAATTAAAACATGTGACGTAATGTTTTATAACATTTGGTATTAAAATTGTTGATGCTACTCCAAGTCACAATCCACAATGTAGTTGTTACCTTCAGATCAGCTCGATGTGGTTGTCTACATCAACCCCAGCACAATGTGGTTGTCTACATCAACCCCAGCACAATGTGGTTGTCTACATCAACCCCAGCACAATGTGGTTGTCTACATCAACCCCAGCACAATGTGGTTGTCTACATCAACCCCAGCACAATGTGGTTGTCTACATCAACCCCAGCACAATGTGGTTGTCTACATCAACCCCAGCACAATGTGGTTGTCTACATCAACCCCAGCACAATGTGGTTGTCTACATCAACCCCAGCACAATGTGGTTGTCTACATCAACCCCAGCACAATGTGGTTGTCTACATCAACCCCAGGACAATGTGGTTGTCTACATCAACCCCAGCACAATGTGGTTGTCTACATCAACCCCAGCACAATGTGGTTGTCTACATCAACCCCAGCACAATGTGGTTGTCTACATCAACCCCAGCACAATGTGGTTGTCTACATCAAACCCCAGCACAATGTGGCAACACCCACATCTTAAGCCCAAAGATCAAGTCTTACATTGGAAAGTCATTGAAGGGCTATTTACAAGTGCTTCCATTTTGTTTTGTTTTTTAAAGTCACCCCTCTGTGTCTAAAGTCACCCCTCTGTGTCTAAAGTCACCCCTCTGTGTCTAAAGCACCCTCTGTGTCTAAAGTCACCCCTCTGTGTCTAAAGTCACCCCTCTGTGTCTAAAGTCACCCCTCTGTGTCTAAAGTCACCCCTCTGTGTCTAAAGTCACCCCTCTGTGTCTAAAGTCACCCCTCTGTGTCTAAAGTCACCCCTCTGTGTCTAAAGTCACCCCTCTGTGTCTAAAGTCACCCTCTGGTCTAAAGTCACCCCTCTGTGTCTAAAGTCACCCCTCTGTGTCTAAAGTCACCCCTCTGTGTCTAAAGTCACCCCTCTGTGTCTAAAGTCACCCCTCTGTGTCTAAAGTCACCCCTCTGTGTCTAAAGTCACCCCTCTGTGTCTAAAGTCACCCCTATGTGTCTAAAGTCACCCCTCTGTGTCTAAAGTCACCCCTCTGTGTCTAAAGTCACCCCTCTGTGTCTAAAGTCACCCCTCTGTGTCTAAAGAATCAACTAAAAAAGGCAACACCCAACCACGCCTCGAGCTGCGATTAAATGTCCAGCGGGAAAAATTCGAAAACATATCCACCTTTAAATATCTAGGGGTCAAAATTTCCGACGAAGGCTCAAAGTCAGAAATTTTTGCCAGAATAGCCCAGACAACAGCAGCACTGAGCAAACTAAAACACATCTGGCAAAGCAAGAAACTCTCTCTGAGATCAAAGATTCGACTTATGCACTCTCTGGCGATGTCAGTCTTCTTGTATGGTTGCAAGGCTTGGACGCTCACTGCAGACCTCAATGCGCTAGAAATGAGAGTTTTCCAAAAGATAATAAATATCTCCTACACAGAGCACATCACAAACGAAGCGGTGCGCAACAAAATAAGTGCTGTCATCGGCCCCTACGAGGACCTTTTCACCTCAATCCAAGAAGGGGAAACTACGATGGTACGGACACGTGACAAGAACTGGAGGTCTCGCAAAGACTGTAATGCCGTGATTCTCAAAGTGGGCGTTACCGCCCCCTTGTGGGCGCTGAAGCGATCCAGGGGGCCGGTGAAGGCCACGGGTCAATTTGGGTGGTGGTGAATAACTGTAAGGGGGCGGTGAAAGCATAAAAAAGGAATAGAAGATTTAGAAAAATATGATTTATGTATTCTGTTCATAAGGTTCTATTTTTCTTTTAAAAAATGGTTTGGTTACCGCATTTTTTTTTGCTTTATGTGCAATTGCGCACTTCCAGACTGCAAAAACATTTGAAATAAAATTAACGGGGATAAAAAAGATAAGGATTTATATAATTTTCAAACACTAAAATACAAATTTATCAAACAACTGACTTTGACAAAACTCTTTTCAACAGCAACCACACAATATGACAATGGCTTGCTAGCTTCTTACAATATTTCGTTATTGATTGCCAAATCGGGTAAACCTCACACTAGCGGTGAAAAAATAATTATACCGGCTATAAGTCAATTAATAGGGACTGTGATACATTTACAAGCATGTGATATTATCAAGAAAAATTCGTTTAGCAATAAAACAGTGCAAATAAGTATTGATGAAAAGGCTCAAGGTGTTGAAGATTCATTGTGTAGCTATTTAAAAACATCTTTATTTTCTATTCAACTTAAGGAGTCAACTTTGACAGGAAATGAAGCTTTACTTTTGTCATACGTGCGGATCACAAAGGAAGAACAAATTTGCCAAGAATTAATATTTGATAAATATTTGCAAACTGATTCCAAAAAGTAACTCTAAATGATGAATTTAAATTTAAAAGCGGCTACAAATTACAAACAATTCTGGCTGCAAAAGGAGATCCTCCAGAATGGGCTGTAATTTAAAATTTCGTAATTACATTTCCTTCATCATATTTAGTGGAAGGTAGATTCAGTGCGGTAACTAATTTTTTATTTTAAATGCACATGGTCAATCGTGGTTACTTAAGATTACTGCTGACGAAAATAAAGCCTTGGATTTCTAAAGTGGTAGCAGCAAACCAGGTTCATCGTCTCATTTTTATATTTATATGATTTCGAATTTGTGTGTGTGTGTGTATTTGTGTGTCTGTTTGTGTGTGTGTGTGTGTGTGTGTGTGCGTGCGTGTGCGTGTGCGTGCGTGTGTGTGTGTGTTTAACTATTCTTGAATTGTGGAACCAGGTAACTATTTATTATTCGCATGAATGCATTCAAATTGCAGTCAGTCAACATCGATCTGTACTTAGATTTATTTATTTTCATACAAGGAAAAGCTTGCTCACAGATGTATGTTGACTCAAATAGTGGCAAAAGTTTGACAGCAAAGTTTTTTAGAGTGTGAAAACGCCGCAACTAGCAACAAAAATACAAACAAACAAAAAACTCAAGCAGAAAAACTAACTTGAACTTCTCCTTCAGGTCATAATCTGCTTTTAGGTTAATAATAGTTCTAATAGTATATCCTATGGGTTTAATAAGCTTCTGCACTAAATTACGAACTGAGGATATTGAAGAGTTGTTCCAGGTTCTTGTCGTCTTGGAACCTCCTTTCAAATTCCACAGCCCTCTCTTGTCAGCCATTTCACAAGAAACGGTTTTCTGTTTTAGCAAAGGGAAATGTCAAAACCTGTTTTCACCTGCTTGCCTGGAGAACAGGGAGAGTTTTGTCTGAAATGATTTAACATACACATAAATTTCATGTGTAAACAAGCTATTGCCCTGAAGTTTGACATTCAGTTCATTCAAATTTCCGTAATGTTAATGGCAAACATGAAGTCTGGCTTCCACTCTTTATTAACTATGGAAGTAACAAAATCACAAACAAAACCTTTCATCTCCAGCAACATAACTATATCTTCCTTGAGATCTCATACTCGCCTCAATAACTTGCCCAGGCTCAGCCAGCGGACACTGCCGTGGTAGATAATATAATATTCAAATTTCAAACAGTACTTTTAACACATGTGATTAAGTTTCTTTGCTTTTAAAATGTTTATCATACTAACAACTGCTTGAAATTCAACACAGCCTTACACAGATTTTCCTGATGGTTGCCACAGTGGAGAGATAAGAGTGTGTGGTCAGGTTGAAATTCTTTAATTTTATTGTTCATTCTACTTTTTCCAGTTAAAGCTCGCGCTCAGTCGGTTATTACACTGGCCATCTTGTTCCACACCAACCCAGTTATTTCAACACAGTTCTCTACAGTATTGAATAAATCCTGGCCTGTAGTTGTGTCTTTGAGTGCATCAACACAGAGTAATTCTTCGTTAAGCTTGAAACGAGGACGTATTCCCCGTATAAATACCAAAAATTGTGCTGTTCCTATACATTGGCACTTTAATCCAATGCGAGAGTACCAAAAAAGTCTTTGCTTGCATCTCGAAGTTAGTGCATCAAATTGTCATTTTTTTTCAAAACGTCTGACTAATGTTCCCTTGATTAAGAAATGGCGTCAAATTATGTTTTCTGTTCTGGACACATAACGCTTGCTGCATATGTCAAGCATTTCTTGATAAATTCACTGTCAGAAAAAGGCTTGTTCCGTTTTACGATCTTATGAGATATCTCCAAACTGGCATCGGTAGCAGCATCTTGTATTTAAGACTGTTGGTGAAAAAATGTTGCTGCTTTTTTAAATTATTAACAAACTTCTTGAATTTCCTTTTGCTCTCTTGGTTCATTAAATTGTGCCCGAAACACAAATGTTTTTTGTTTGGTGGTATCTTTTTAAGTCGCACTCATTAAAGACGCTCACACACTCACGGCACAGAAAGCAGGCTGCTTTTCTCCCAACGCCTGTGAAGCAATATTTAACAATTAATTCGTCATTTTAAAAAGACATTCGTCTTCAATGTTACTTTCTTTTGTAGCACCCATTGTTAAATCAACGTCTATTTGCTTTTAAATCACAAATTTGCAAAACCGTTTGAAATGTAAATCGTAAACAAAAGCCAATTCCGGTTGAGCAGAAATGTAGTTTCGAACAGGTATGTTAACATTAAATGACTAATGATTCTGTAGCCATAAAACCGATTATATATCTCTAGATTCGAATCAAATGCTGGGAATAAAATTTCAAAAATATATTTAAAAATTCTAAGAAAAGGAAATTAACATCAAACAAGACCGCCACATGTACTTGCCTACGTGTCGCATATTATACTCTGGCTGACCGCATGTGGCCTGCGGATCGTAGTTTGCCTATCACTGAGTTAGAATAATAAAATAAATTCGGGGGGCGCTGAGTAATATTTTTACTGGAAAGTGGGCGGTAGGCCAAAAAAGTTTGAGAAACACTGCTATAATGCAAGGCACAGTCCAGGAAGGAAGAAAAAGAGGCATGGCAGGCAAAAGAAGAGATGGGAAGACGATATCAAAGAGTGGACCGGCCTGTCATTCAGCGACTCTCAAAAGGCAGCACAGGACCGGACAACTGGCGTGAGATAGTGTTCAGTTCACAATTGTGCCATAACGACCCGCCGACGGGTTAAGGGATATTTACAGTTACAGTTACAGTTACAGTTACAGTTACAAATGCCCAACCCTGCCACTTTAAATTGAGGAATTTTTTTTTATGTCTCGATATCACGTGAATCGGCCAGCCTCCAGCTGTCACTGTTTGCTTCTCAATATCACACAGGTCTGGGGCCATCATAAATATTAACAAACACGTAAACATTGCTCACGTAAACATTGAGCGAAGTAAACACGTAAACTTCACTTATTAACTGCAGATAACGAAAATAACTAAACTAATTAAATGTAAAAAGTAAGTTTTCAATGTTATCACTTTCTAATAAATCTTTTACAGCGTTTTATGAAGGCAAATGAAATATAGGTGGCGCATGCGTGCAAAACAAATATACGAGAATAAAGCTGACCTATGTTAGTACTGCGTGGCCTTCGTTCGTACAGTATGTATTCGTTTGACCAGAATATTAACGCTGGATACTCTGTGTATTTGTCTATGTTCTCTCTCGTTCTCTATCTCTCTCTCTCTCTCTCTCTCTCTCACACACACACACATACACACACACACACATCTTCGTCATAACCTGAAGCACTGTAATTTTTAAAAAAATATTTAGTTCTTGCTAGTTAGTCAATTTGTTCGTAATCTGAGGCGTTCGTAAACCAATAGATGTGATTTTTTTACTTTAAATTCAATGAGATCTCAACCTTACCAAGCACTTTATTAAAATTATTTTTTTTCAATCTGCATTAATTTATCCTACAGATTATCATACAAGTTTTTTGTAACTGCTAATAATACAAAGGGCCTCGCTAAGTCGAACTTCTCTTAGTCGAAAACCACCCTATATCGAATCAATTGTTAGGTCCCGGCAAAATTCCATTGGACTAACGTATTTTAGATCTCCTTATCTCGAAGATTTTTGGCTCACAACCTACCTTAGCCCAATTTTCCAAGGCGTTTGGGTTATTATTCTGGGGTAACATTTCAGAACACGTGTTCTGCAGAGCCACGTAAATGGACGTAAATTCTTATCTTAGTGCATTCCACAAGGGCTTTAGCGACTCTTGAAAGTACCGAAAATGACCAAGACAAGAAAAAGGAAATGACTAGAAGAAGGGTATCTAATTCTCATCTCTTACCTCTACGCTGTGATTCTTTTTTTTTAAATCTTACTTCCCCCATCCTACTGTGGAGGAAGTAAAGTAGGGGAGGGGAGGGAAGGTGTCTCCTCTCACGGGCTTGTGTCGGTATGTCAAAGCAAGCTGGCTTCCTTTCATATGAAACATCAGACATCCTCTCTGTTTCCTGTCAAGCCTTCTAGTGGTATGGCTGTTCTCCCCCCTCCCCCTATAAATATCAACAGTGTCCTTGATTAATCTGCGCCTATTACTTCATTTTGCCTAACTTGAAAACTCCGTAAGTCAAATTTTTTTAGGGTCCCTTTGAGTGCAACTTAGAGAGGTCCGGCTGTACATGTTTCTCATGCAGGTTTCTTATAAAGGTTTCTTATACGCGTTTCTTATGCAGGTTTCTTATACAGGTTTCTTATACACGTTTCTCATACAGGTTTCGTATACAGGTTTCTTATACATGTTTCTTATACAGGTTTCCTATACAGGTTTCTTATACATGTTTCTTATACAGGTTTCTTATACAGGTTTCTTATACAGGTTTCTTATACAGGTTTCTTATACAGGTTTCTATACAGGTTTCTTATACAGGTTTCTCACAAACTAAAGCACGATCTACAGCACACTTGTCATCGTTTAAGTAATAGCCCACACCAGGGTATCTGCCTATCTCCAGGGTATCTGCCTATCACCAGGGTATCTGCCTATCTCCAGGGTATCTGCCGATCGCCAGGGTATCTGCCTATCTCCAGGGTATCTGCCTATCTCCAGGGTATCTGCCTAGCTCCACACATTGTTGGGTTCGCCAGACCCGAAAATTTATTTCTTGAGATCTGGGTTGGTCAGCTGAGTTCCATCTGACCAATCAAAGATTCCATCAGACAACAGATCTCTTAACCTAATCCACGTAGAAGCAGACACCAAGTGTTGTAAAAGTTTGAATCTATCAAATGTCTTCAGTATATACAAGGAAGAACTGAGCGCTCTGCATGTACTCTCATATATTTGTTTGGTTTTGTATAAAATATTACTTTCTTTTATATTGCACGTCATTTTTTTTTAAAAATGAAACGACAGATTAAAATCTAATGTCCTATACATTTTAGCTTTTTATAGTATTACTCTATGACATCTAGTTTATTGTAACTATATTTCATATTGCTGTATATCTTGCATACAGTCAATGATTTGTAATATATTGTATTTATTTTTAAAAACAATGATAATATTAGTTTCGAGTAATTAAACCTCCAATCTAAGACTAACTTTGTGATCCCAGGTATTTCTGATTTGAAAAATAAATCCTCCCCCACACAAAGTCTTCCTCCATTCTGGATTTGTTTTAAGATAAATCCAGTTGGGGGGGGGAATATTTTCCTCCTGATCAACCTTAAATCTCCACTATCTCTAAAATAGTCCAGCCGAAAAGGAATCGGGCCTAAAACTCTTTCGACTCTTTCGGGGCTATACATGCCCTTAACACATTCAGGACATCTTTCAATCAGTAGCTCGGGGCTATACATGCCCTTAACACATTCAGGACATCTTTCAATCAGTAGCTCGGGGCTATACATGCCCTTAATACATTCAGGACATCTTTCAATCAGTAGCTCGGGGCTATACATGCCCTAAACACATTCAGGACATCTTTCAATCAGTAGCTCGGGGCTGTACATGCCCTAAACACATTCATGACATCTTTCAATCAGTAGCTCGGGGCTATACATGCCCTTAACACATTCAGGACATCTTTCAATCAGTAGCTCGGGGCTATACATGCCCTTAACACATTCAGGACATCTTTCAATCAGTAGCTCGGGGCTATACATGCCCTTAACACATTCAGGACATCTTTCAATCAGTAGCTCGGGGCTATACATGCCCTTAACACATTCAGGACATCTTTCAATCAGTAGCTCGGGGCTATACATGCCCTTAACACATTCAGGACATCTTTCAATCAGTAGCTCGGGGCTATACATGCCCTTAACACATTCAGGACATCTTTCAATCAGTAGCTCGGGCTATACAGCCCTTAACACATTCAGACATCTTTCAATCAGTAGCTCGGGGCTATACATGCCCTTAACACATTCAGGACATCTTTCAATCAGTAGCTCGGGGCTATACATGCCCTTAACACATTCAGGACATCTTTCAATCAGTAGCTCGGGCTATACATGCCCTTAAACACATTCAGGACATCTTTCAATCAGTAGCTCGGGGCTATACATGCCCTTAACACATTCAGGACATCTTTCAATCAGTAGCTCGGGGCTATACATGCCCTTAACACATTCAGGACATCTTTCAATCAGTAGCTCGGGCTATACATGCCCTTAACACATTCAGACATCTTTCAATCAGTAGCTCGGGCTATACATGCCCTTAACACATTCAGGACATCTTTCAATCAGTACTCGGGCTATACATGCCATTAACACATTCAGGACATCTTTCAATCAGTAGCTCGGGCTATACATGCCCTTTAAGGGGCAGACTCTTATCCGTCTCCATGTTTTCTATGGACTTGTTTCTTAATAATTTAATGTCCAAACAACATCAAATACAGTTAAGTAATTCTTTAAATGGATATTTCGACACCCAATGAAATGCGACCACATAATAAATCTACGACTTAACTACGTATAAATGTGATCACATAATAAATCTACGACTTAACTACGTATAAATGTGACAACATAATGAATCTACGACTTAACTACTAAGCAAATTTGACTACAGGTAGTCCTCGAGTTACGATATTATTAAGAAACCCCAATTTCAGTGAAAGTCAATACATTAAAAAATAAATAATCTCTAAAGTACAGTACGTACAATGTTATAAAAAATTTAACACTTAATAACATATAAAAATGTATTAAAAAGATATAACAAATCCTTAACATATGAAATAAAAAAAGTTTTAAAAAAGATAAAACACGAGAGAGAGAGAGAGAGAGAGAGAGAGAGAGAGAGAGAGAGAGAGAGAGAGAGAGAGAGAGAGAGAGAGAGAGAGAGAGAGAGAGAGAGACGGTGTAAACCAATGGTTCTCAACTTTTCTGGCCTATCGCCAAATTTCCAGTAAAAATATTACCTAGCGCCGCCCGCCCCCCCCCCAAGAATTTTTTAAAAATTATTTTAAAACAGGGATAGGCAAACTACAATCCGCGGCCCAAATGCGGCCAGTCAGAGTATATATATTATGCGGCCAGTAGGCATGTACATGTGGCGATTTTGTGTCATGTTAATTTTCTTTGCTTAGAATTTTTTATGTTTTTTAAATTTTATTCCAAGCATTTGATTCGAATCTAGAGATATATATTCGGTTTTTGGCTTCAAAATCATTAGTCATTAATTGTTAACATACCTGTTCGAAACTACATTTCAGCGCAACCGGAATTGGCCTTTGTTTACGATTTACATTTAGACCGGTTTTGAAAATTTGTGATTTAAAATCAAACAGATGTTGATTTAACAATAAGTGCTACCAAAGAAAGTAAGATACTTTTTCAAATGACAAATTAAATATTGCTTCACGAGCGTTGGGAGAAACGCAGCCTAACTGCAGTGTCGTGAGTGTGTGAGCGTCTTTAATGAGTGTGACTTAAAAAGATACCACCAAACAAAACAGTTGTTTTTCGGGAACACTTTAACGAACCAATAGAGAAAAAGGAAATGCAAGAAGATGGTTAATAATTTAAAGAAGCAGTGAAATATTTTCACCAAAAGTCTTAGATAGAAGATGCTGCAACCGAAGCCAGTTTGGAGATATCTCATAAGATGGTAAAACGGAACAAGACTTTTGCTCACAGTGAATTTATCAAGAAATGCTTGAGATATGCAGCAAGCGTTATGTGTCCAGAAGAGAAAACATAATTTGACACCATTTCTTTATCAACGGAACTTTAGTCAGACATTTTGAAAAAAAAGTGGCAATTTGATGCACCAACTTTGAGATGCAAGCACATACTTTTTTTGGTACTCTCGCATTGGATTTAAGTACCAATGTATAGGAACACAATTGTTGGTATTTATACGGGGAATACAACCTCGTTTCGAGCTTAACGAAGAAATACCCTGTGTTGAGGCACTCTAAGACACAACTACAGGCCAGGATTTATTCAATACTGTAGATAACTGTGGTGAAATAACTGGGTTGGTGTGGAACAAGATTGTTAGTGTAATAACCGATGGAGTGCGAGCTTTAACTGGAAAAAGTAGCATGAACAATAAAATAAAAGAATGTCAGCCTGACCACACACTCTTACCTCTCCACTGTGGCAGCCATCAGGAAAGTCTCTGTAAGGCTGTGTTGAATATCCAGCATTTGTTAGTATGATAAACTTTGTAAAAGCCAGGGAACTTAATCGCAAGTGTTAAAGGCGTTGTTTGAAGATTTGAATATTATATTATCTACCACGGCAGTGTCCGCTGGCTTAGCCTGGGGAAGTTATCGATGCGAATATGAAATCTCAAGGAAGAAATAGTTATGTTGCTGGAGATGAAGGGTTTTGTTTGTGATTTTGTTACTACCATAGTTAATGAAGAGTGGAATTCAGACTTCATGTTTGCCATTAACATTATGAAAAATTTGAATGAACTGAATGTCAAACTTCAGGGCCATGGCTTGTTTCCACATGAAATGTATGTGTATGTTAAATCATTTCAGACAAAACTCTCCCTGTTCTCCAGGCAAGCAGGTGAAAACAGGTTTTGCCATTTCCCTTTTGCTAAAACAGAAAACCATTTCTTGTAAAATGGCTGACGAGTACAAGGCTCAATTGGATGCCTTCTCCGTGGATTTTGAAAGGAGGTTCCATGATGAAAAGAACCTGGAACCACTCTTAAATATCCTCAGTTTGCAATTTAGTTCAAAATCTGATTAAGCCCCAGATTATATACTGTTAGAACTGCTTAAACTAAAAGCAGATTATGACTTGAAGGTGAAGTTCAAGTTAGCTTTTTCTACTTGAGTTCTTTTTTTTTACTAGGTGCGGCATTTCCAACCTTTAAAAAATTTGTTGTCAAACTTTTGCCACTATTTGGGTCAAAATACATTTGTGAGCAAGCTTTTTCTTGTACGAAAATAAATAAGTCTAAGAACAGATCTATGTTTACTGACTACAATTTGAATGCATTCATGTAAATAATAACAAGTGCATGGTTCCACTATTCAAGAATAGTTCAACAGACACGCAGACACACACAGACACATACACACATACACACGCACGCACACACACACTCGCACACCCACACACAAAAGCACGCAAATACACACACAAACGCACGCACATGCACACACGCACGCGCACACACACACACGCACGCACGCACACGCATACACGCGCACGCAAACACACACACACACACAAACACACACACACACACGCACGCACACGCTCGCAACACACACACAAACACACACACACGCACAAATTCGAAATCATATAAATGAGACGATGAACCTGGTTTGCTGCTACCAGTTTACCGATCCTAGGCTTCAGGATCTCCTTTTCCCGCTAGAATTATTAAAAGCAGCGTTTGAGTTTAAAACTTAATTAATTATTTGTAGCCAAGTTTTGGAATAAGTTTGCAAATATTTATCAAATAATAGTTCTTAGCAAATGTGCTCTTCCTTTGTGAGCCGCACGTATGGCAAAAGTAAAGCTTCATTTCCTGGCAAAGTTGACTCCTTAAGTTAAATAGAAAACAGAGATGTTTTACACAAAGACATAATGTATCTTCAACACCTTGAGTCTTTTGATCAGTTCTGAATTGAACTGTATTATTGCTAAAAGAATTTTTCTTGATAATATCAGATGCATGCTTATGTACCACAGTCCGTATTAATTCACTTATAGTACAGTTGTAGCCGGTATAATTTGTTCTTTACCAATAGTTTGAGATGTACCCGATTTAGGCAATCAATAAGGAAATATTGTAAGAAGCTAGCGAGCCATTGCTATCTTGTGTGGTTGCTGTTGAAAAGAGTGTTGTCAAAGTCAGGTGTTTGTTAAATTTGTATTTTATTGTTTGAAAATTATAGAAATCCTTATCTTTTTTACTCCCGTTAATTTTATTTCAAATGTTCTTGCAGTCTGGAAGTGCGCAATTGCACATAAAATAAGAAAAACCCGTAAAAAACCAAGTTTTTTACTATAAATCCTTTATGTACGAGAAGTAACTAAAAGAATGTTCATTATAATACGCAGCGCCAGACCATCCAGAAATACAAAATTGCAGTTGAGTCGTAAAACATGTTTAATATAATGCGCACCGATCAGAAATATGTTTATAAAAAGAGTTGTCAATAAAATACGCACCTTATTGCGCGACAGAAAGGTTGTTCAATATAATACTCACCGCGACGCTCTATCTCAAAAAATAGCATGATACATAGGAATAAATAAAATAATCTAAAAAATCAATAATTTAATTACGGTACATGCGATCGATCTGAAATTTTGATACATTGTTTTTATCATCGGTATGAAACCGCCTGCAAAATTTCAGCTCGCTATCTTGCGAGCAAGTGGGTTAAAAATCGATCAAAAGTTTTGGCGACAAGCAAGCAAGGTCGGCCGCAGACACCACGAGTTAATATAAAGGATTTAAAATAAAAACAACCCGTAAAAAACCAAGTTTTTGACTATAAATCCTTTACGTATGAGATGTAACTAAAAGAATGTTCATTATAACACGCAGCGCAAGACCATCCAGAAAATACAAAATTGCAGTTGTGTCGTAAAACGTGTTTAATATAATGCGCACCGATCAGGAATAGGTTTATAAAAAGTGTTGTCAGTAAAATACGCACCTTATTGCGCGACAGAAAGGTTGTTCAATATAATACGCACCGCGACGCTCTATCTCAAAAAATAGCATGATACATTGGAATAAATAAAATAATCTAAAAAATCAATAATTTAATTACGGTACATGCGATCGATCTGAAATTTTGATACATTGTTTTTATCATCGGTACAAAACTGCCTGCAAAATTTCAGCTCGCTATCTTACGAGCAAGTGGGTTAAAAATCGATCAAAAGTGTTGGCGACAAGCAAGCAAGGTCGGCCGCAGACACCACGAGTTAATATAAAGGATTTAAAAACAAGTAAATGCAAATGCCGTAATCAAAATAATGTCCAAAATGTGTTTTTAAAAGTAAAATAGAACTCATATATAAGGGGTTTATAGTCAAACACTTTGTTTTTACGGCTTTATTTAATTTATTTTCATGGGGAGCACGTTCGTAACCACGAAACAGCGTAAGTTGGACCGGCGTAACCCGAGGACTCCCTGTACTTATAAAACTGAACGTGATCTATCACATTTATTTAAAAATCTCATAACATCAGTTTATCAATAATACAAATTAAGTAATATATCGTTTTAAAACATATTTTTAAAAACAAACATATAATAGAGACCGTAGAGGTCTTGTATTAATTGTGTTTATAATATTGAGAGTGGAATCAGTAGACACAGGAGAGTGGAGACAATAAATAAATGTCTCAGTGTTATACCGTGTGATGAAAGCCTTGAGGTTATTTGTTTACGGGAATAACATTTAATTTTAGAACTTTGACTTGAAAATTTAAATAATTCATATTGATGTGTCATTATAATTACTCTCAACAAAAATCAGATCACGTGACTAGAGTCTCATGTCCAGGTGTGTTTAATTTCTGCTGTAAAGATATTTCAAGGTAATCATTTTAAACTGGCTTAAATAAATTATGTAATAAATTCCTGAACCAAGTCACAGTATATTATATTTAAAATATATTAGAATTTACAATGATGATTTAAATGGGGAAAAATCCTGCCTTTGTAAATTCTAGGGTACATTTAATACTCATTATATTCATGATATACATACATACATTTATATATATATATATATTTATATATATATACATTTATATATATTATATATATATACAAGAAAGTGTGTGTAGACATTATTTTGAAACAAAAGCATATAATTTAAATATGTTTAATTTTAAGACACATTTTAATTATGTCATTTCAAAAACATTACAAAATGACATATTATTTATTTACTAAACTAAATTTAAAACCCTTAGAATTATTTTCTCTTGATGCAAAACGTATTATTTATGTTTATAATCGTTGCGTACATGTCACTATACAATATATCTAGAGAACTAAAACAACAAGGCAGAACATTATTATATGGATGTTATCTTTGGGATATCTCACGTAATGGTTTAACTTTACTTTTATTTAGATAAATTCCGGTGTGGAAATGGATGTTTGAGGAAAAAACGTAAAACAACACTCGATTCACTTTTAAAACCCTATTAAAATGCAAGACTAGACGCTAACAGTAGATTTATTGTAGAACGCAATAATCTTCTGTATAAATATAGCGTCTGTAGCAGATAAGATAATATGAGAATTGAGATTGATTAATAGATAAATATGAAGAAATTTTTTATATATTGCTTATATCAGTAACAGTGAACAGGTTGATAAATCAGAATAATAATTTTATATGACGTCATTAATTCTGCCGTACACAACAAGTTTATGTAGTTTTGATGCATTTTATATGACGCTGTACTTCATGTCTTAGTGATCTATCTGTCTTTCCCATCTTGTCAGTTACGATCAATTACATGCACGTTTTCTTTCTGTCACTAAGATAATTAATCTAATTAAATAGTCGGTGAATGGTCCTCTTTTTGTGTTCTAATTCATATATAAGACTAAAAAAGTTGAAATGTGAGATTGTATCATTTTAATCCAGATCGGATTATCCATGAATTAAAAATAACTATAAACGACAACCCTTCCAGAATTAGGGATGTATGTCAATAACAATATCCTATCAAAAGTGATTAGCGTCAAAGATTCATTATGTGAAAAACATATTTAAAAAGTAATGTTTAACTTTATTTTCTTAGAGAAACTACTGATGTCTTTATACAAGATACTGTAAATTTTAATTTGAATAAAATTTCCTTTGTTCTATGTTTTCCATTTTTTGTGTGTGTGCGTGCGTGCGTGCGTGCTTGCGTGCGTGCGTGCGTGCGTGCGTGCGTGCGTGCGTGCGTGTGTGCGTGTGTGTGTGTGTGTGTGTGTGTGTGTGTGTGTGTGTGTGTGTGTGTGTGTGTAAATAAAAGAGTTGAATTTATTGGGTCACCCGTGGAACAAGTTGGAAAAGTCTTCCAACTGCACAGAAAGAAATCTCTGCATTGCATCATTTAACGCAAAGTCACTTGGTCCATGTGACAAACGTACATCTGTATGCGAATTCATCATTGACAGGCAGATTGACATCATGTTTATTCAGGAGACCTTTTTTTGTCAGACGTGTGATGAGGGAAAGTGTGCTGATCTTGCTCCACTCGGCTATTCTGTTCCATCATTTACACGTTCCACTCGAGGTGGAGGCCTAGCTGTTGTCTACAGAAGTAGGCTTTCTCAGGAGATTTCATTTGTAACAGAATTCAAATTTGCGCACTTTGAGTTAGTTCAACTTACATTGTCAGTGCCCCATCGTATCATTTGCTTTATGTTCATTTACCGTGTCTTTCATGTCAGAAAAAAATAAATTAACAGATATCAAATTTCATGAGGAATTCCCGGAACTTTTGGATTATGCTAATACCTTGCCTTGCTTTTAAGGGATATATCATTAAATTAGTAATCTTAAAAATTACAACATACAAATAACATTTCATTTATAATTATGAAAGTTTTGTAGATGTGTAAAAATATTAATTTTGAAAAAATTGCAAAATATTTCCTCACTCACTTATCACCATTGCTTCTCAAACAAACCAACGTCTCTCTTTATATCACACATACATCTAACAGTGATGTCTATACTATTTACCCCCGTGACCGTGGTATATTCTAAATGGATTAGGGCATAACTCTACCATGTCATTGACGTAATTCACGTGGTCAAGGGCATCTACTCTAGTGCGGTAGCGTCCCTTTAACACAAGGAGTATTTATTTGTTGGGTATTTCCTTAAAGTTCTATACTTCAATTTATGTTGATAGGCTTGAGTGACGGAAACTTGATATACTATTGATATTATATTTTGTTGTCTTATTTCTAAAAAATGTCTCACACATTTACTACAGCATACACTTTGGGACACTTTCTTTTATTTAATGGCATCAATCCAGATCTGAATCTCGCTTCTAAAATATGTTCCCTGGATTTGTTTATAGTTATATAGACACCGCGTTCTTTAATTATTGTTTGGTTCACGTTTAAGAACACTAACATTTAGATAACTAAAATATCGTCACTCCCTCTACTTCCATTATGTACGTCCTATAGGTCACAGTATAACAATAACAAGAACAAGTTATGGGACATATTAGCGTCGATATATCAACTTTCATCTTCGATATAACGACGAATTTCTAAACGTTTTTGTTTTAAGAAACCCAATGTGACATTTAATGTCCTTGTTTTGCTACTTTATACATTGATTTAAATAATATTGTTTTATAAGTATCCAACGAACTCACCAAACAGCCAAGGTCCATATGTAAGATGTAGATTGTTATTTTAGTTGATTACGATAAGACGAACAACAACTTCCACTATCTATTACACAAAACGTAACATTATTAATTGCTTCATTTAGCCTAAGCTATTTTTAAAAATTTGTTAATCATCCTTCAAGTCTACAAAGTCAATGGTCAACCGTTGTCCCATATTAGATCATTCTTCAAGGCTACAAAGTAGATGATCAACCGTTGTCCCATATTAGATCATCTCCGGCCTCCGGCTCTGTATATTAATCCCAGTAAATCAATCGGCTTCTGTTTCTACAAAAGTTGTACACTTTATTTAATTATTATGTACACTGATACATCCCAAGTCTACGGGATACTGTTTATTAATTTAATGCAATGTTAGCTTACAATAAATACTAGATTGCGCCTGAGATTGTTACTTGTTATTAATTATATGCAATGTTAGCTTACAATAAATACTAGATGGCGCCTGAGATTGTTTTCAAACCATTTTTAAAGAGAGCGAAAAATATAAACTTTACAGTATGTTTCTTTGGTCCGTAGTGCAGATATTTTTTTAACATTCATTTAGTCATCTTTGATGAATTGTTAAATCAGGTGTACCTTTGAATTATTTGAAATCATCTAACCACCATTACAACTAAAAAAACTTCACTAAACTCATTGAGTCCAATATAAAACAAAATCATGTCCACTGTTTACAGGACTGTGGGGTGGTGAGGTTAAAAAGTTTTGTTGTGTGGAATTGACGACATTGCCTTGCGTTAAAGATTTTAAAAAATGTTTCACAAATCAATTAAATTGTAAAAATAAATTATTTATTAATATTAATTATTTGTATTACATTGGCTATAGTAACCCAATACAAATATCTATGTTCACTTTTATATCTAATATTCATTTTCTTGTTTGTATGCACATTTTACCCCTCTGTTTGTTTAAATGTAAATTAGATGCTGAATTAAAGTAGTTCTATTTATTGCCTTACGTCATTACAACTATCACGGACATATTTTATGACTTATTAACTTACCTCTGTTTATTTATTGCCGTGGTATTTTGCTAGCTATCAATCACTACAACAAGGAGAACAAACCCACTATTTAACTTCTCAGGGAGATTTGATAATTATATGAATGAAAAAGTTGAAAACATGATATAGATAGGTGCAGTAACAGATTTTATAAGTTCATATCATTGTCACGCGTCCACTACCATAAAAGATAGTTCATTAAAACTAGAGAATTCTTAAATTTGCAGAAATCATGTAGTTATGTGAGAAAACACCAAGTCAATTTTCACTTTCAGTTTTTACTCTTAATGCACGAGTTTTGTAAATAAATTAGGATCCATAAATAGCCTGAACTATGGACACGAGCGTGTTCTCATCAGTCGGGGTGTATGCACGGGGTAGGTGAATGTTGGCAGTTTTTAGAAATTGTATCCCTAATTTTAGGGATCGAAGTCAAGTAGCGTACCACTTGATTAAAATAGAAGTCACTGTTGAGTTCTGACGTTGCTGTACTCAAAAATGAGACCTTCATATTACTCAGACTTTTTAAATACATTTAATAGTTTGTATATCTTGAAATAATTATCATTTTAAAAATCAACAATTTATTTAATTTTATTTTTACATTAAATTAATTCTAATTTACATACAATAAAACATTTCTAATGCAACAGTGATTGGTATTATGTGTCGTAGATCTTAATTAATTAATTAAAACTAAATTAATTTTTTATGCAAAGATTTTCTTATGTAAAGATGCTCAGTTTTTATAACAAAATGTCATATTAAATACATCACACTCGGTGCTTTGTGGTGCGCCACTGATGGGATACAATTTAAATGCAAATCAAATATAATTTTAATAAAATGAATGTATATTTTAAGGATACTTTTCATTGCATATGTATATATATTTATTAAATTTTTTCAATAGCGCTACAATGTATTCATCGTAAGCTTCTAATATTTAATGAGGATGTTTTCTAAGAACAATACCAAAAATAACATTCAATAAGCTGGAATAACAAAATTTGACAGGATATATATTCTTGATACATACAAGCATAATCGTGTTTTGCCCAAATTATTAACGATAATTTAGTAAATGCTTAAAGTGGAATAAACTATTGACTGTTTTTTTTCTCACATAAATCATAACATTAATTCCCAATTCTTCCTCAACATTATACATTATATCACGTTTCAGACGATTAAAACATGTGCTACTTTTATTAAGCCAATATAAGCAAAGATCAAGTGTGACACTCTCCTGGACCTATTTTAATTTATATATCTGTGACAGACGCTCCTTATGTACATTTTACTCAACGTTGCCCCAGAAACACACCTGAAACGTAGAGTATATATATTATCCAGTTCCTGCTCAAACTGTGGACAAACTAGCAGTACAAATAAGAAAAAAGTAATGTACCAGGCAGATCACGGAAGTACTTGTCATAACAGGACTACCCAGTATATAAACATTACAAACACAGAAGTACTTGACATGACACGAATACCCAGTATTTAAACATTACAAACACTGAAGTACTTTTCATGACAGTACTACCCAGTATTTAAACATTACAAACACTAGAGTACTTTTCAGGAAAGTACTACAAATTATTTAAACATTACAAACACTGAAGTACTTGTCAGGGCAGGACTACCCATTATTTAAACATTACAAACACTGAAGTACTTGACAGGGCAGGACTAGCCAGTATTTAAACATTACAAAACACTGAAGTATTTGTCAGGATAGGATACTCAGTATGTAAACATTGCAAGCACTGAAGTACTTACCAGGACAGGACTACCCAGTATTTAACCAAGCCTAATGCTCTGTCAACTTCTCTCGATGAGGCACGGCTTGCAGATGCCAGACCATCGCCTCCCAAATGATGAGCTTGCTGTTGGGCAGAGAGCATGTAGAGGTCCACGTAAGCGATACAAAGATAACTTTAAGACCACACTGAATGGTCATTTAGCATGACTCCTGGGAGGCAGCAGGGATCTTGCACTAAAGCCTCCTAATATCATTACAAACATCTCGACACACATTACGTCAAGAATAGAGCTAATAGGTCACCAAAGTAACACAAGGCTCCTGATATCATTCCAACAATCTCTTGTCCTACATGTCGACACACATTACGTCAAGAATAAGGCTAATAGGTCACCAAAGTAACACAAGGCTCCTGATATCACCACAACCATCTCTTGTCCTACATGTCGAAACACATTACGTCAAGAATAGAGCTAATAGGTACCCAAAGTAACACAAGGCTCCTGATATCATTCCATTCATCTCTTGTCCTACATGTCGACACACATTACGTCAAGAATAGGGCTAATAGGTCACCAAAGTATCACAAGGCTCCTGATATCACCACAACCATCTCTTGTCCTACATGTCGACACACATTACGTCAAGAATATGGCTAATAGGCCATGAAAGTAACAGAAGTCTCATAAAGCACGTGACTTATATGATGAGAATGGTCCTAGGCCAGTGATGGCGAACCTTTGTGGGGCCACGTGCCCAAATTTCATTTAAAACCTACTTATATATTGCAAAATGCCAACAGAAAGTGCCAGCAAAGTGGTTTGATTGAAGAAGTAATATTTTAGTTGCGTGACGGATGATGAGGCTCTGCTTGCCGTCTATGGCACGCGTGGCATAGGTTCACCATCACTGTCCTGGGCCCTAAGCCATCACGACGGAAAAATGACACTCACGCACACACACATACACACACACATACTAACGAACAATGTTAATTCCTTATTTATGATATTTTAAGATTTCATGTGTTTCGTAAAACGGGGAACATTAGAAGAGAAATACAATTCACTTAATTTACCTTGTATATGTTTTGTTGCTCACGTGACTTTATATGTATTTGTCATGTAATAATTAGTATAACATTAAGCTATTCCGCCTAACTGTTATCAACGACGTGGATATACCTTAATATTTATAGCTGGGAAAGGAGGTCAAATAAACAACAATTTGATTAAATTATTTTATGTCACATGACCAATGCACTATTGATGTCATTAGACGATATATGACTATTGCTTTATATAGCTTGACTTATTGGGTCATTACATAATAGCAGAAACAAATAATGATTTTTTTATGATTTGGTATAATCATATAATTTTAAAATTAGAATTATGTTTATTTCTTGAAACATTACCTCAAAATGAAATTTAAAAAAATAGAAATATATCATTCGATCTGATGTTTCTTTCTATATAATTAATTCGTATCCGAGGGTTGAAAATAAAGTGATGTATTGTTTTATTAAGATTGTATTATGTCGTGCCATTGTTTCAACATGTTTATACAACAATCTTTTGAATTCATCAACTCTAAAAGAATAAAATTTAGAAATAATAACTTCATCTATAGTTGTATAGAGTGTAGCCTTGAATAAAAAGTGACCGTCCTATCAGACATCGTATTATGATGTCTTTTATTATTGTATTTTATGGTAAATAAAACATATTTGCTTCTTGAGTAGAGATTTTAACTTATCGTAAGAACTTAACATACGAATATAGTGCCTAGAAAGTTAGTTATTCATCAGTTTATAACTGTGTATTCATATTATCATAGCGGTATAAGCTCACCTTTAGTTCGGGGTATCTTTTCACGTTGGGATACTCTAACTCCTTTGGTATATTCTGGAAAGGGGTTAATCTGACCTGTTACACCGGGTATATTCTGGACATGGGGTTAATGTGACCTTTTACACCAGGTATATTCTGGACATGGGTTTAATGTGACCTGTTACACCGAGTATATTCTGGACATGGGTTTAATGTGACCTGTTACACCGGGTATATTCTGGACATGGGTTTAATGTGACCTGATACATCGGGTATATTCTGGACATGGGTTTAATCTGACCTGTTACACCGGGTAAATTCTGGACATGGGTTTAATCTGACCTGTTACACCGGGTATATTCTGGACATGGGTTTAATGTGAACTGCTACACCAGGTATCTTCTGGACATGGGTTTAATGTGATCTGTTACAACGGGTATATTCTAGACATGGGTTTAATGTGACCTGTTACACCGGGTATATTCGGGACATGGGTTTAATGTGACCTGTTAAACCGGGCATATTCTAGACATGGGTTTAATGTGAACTGTTACACCAGGTATCTTCTGGACATGGGTTTAATGTGACCTGTTACACCGGGTATATTCTTGACATGGGTTTGTTCTGGCTAGTAATACCAGGGGGTTAAACGTAATATAATAACAGCAATAGTAATTATGATAAACATAATAATAATTAAACAACCAATTTTACGAGTTATTTAACATACATGAACAAGTTTATTGGGCCACAAATATTGTGTATATTATTTGTCTATGAACGGTAAGTAAAATTTTCCTAAATAGCATAGCTTGATAATATATACAAAACTGTTGTTCTTACTTTGTTTCTATAAAAACTTAGTTATAACTCGCCCTGCACAAAATATATTGTGATTCGTATAGGGAATATATCGTCACATTAAATAAATAAATACTTAACAAAATAATTACATAGGGCAGAAATGATGACGACATTTACCATTATTAAACAACGATGCACTACACATGTATAAACAAAAGGGCTGTCCATAAATGGCGTTTCGTACCTAGGGGTGGGGGGGGGGTCCACACATTTGTGACGACATTCGAAGAGAAGGTGGGGGTGTTTAAAAACTGTTAGTTTACAACACAACTCACAACTTTGAATAAAAGTTTTACTTAAATAATTGTAATTTAAAATTTATTTAATATCGTTTTAAATGGCTTCACGCGTGTTATGTTATTAGAGTGCAGTCTAACATTAAGTGCATAAAAAATAACAATAACATGATTTGAAACATGGTCATTTTCAAATAGGAAATACGGCTTTGATGCAAAGTTTATGACGTTAAATTTGAGGCGGGGGCAGGTGTTAACTTTTCATGACGAGTGACGAGGGGGAAAATCGGCAAACATCGAATGATGTAATTTATGGACGGCCCCAAAGGAAAGTTTTGGATTGAAAAAAAAATTATAAATTATTTTAAGTTGCATTAAATCTCATTGTTCAAGGCAAATATGCCTAAAATATGTGTAAAAGTTGCATTTATCAAGGAAAATAATTCGTTTTTCAAATCCCTCCCCCTCTCTTTATTTTATAAAATTATTTGTTCAAACTTTATTTTTTAAACAAAGGTGTTTAGTATATAGTTTATTTAAAAGTAGGGATCAGCCGGATATGGTTTTTTACTATTTGCCGAATTCGGATAGTTTGGCCCTAATATTTGCCGGATCCGGATTCCGGTTAGCTCCACATTTAAGTGTAAGAGCTTATAGGGTGTACTTTACTACCTCATATCAAGTATTTAAAACTATTTATTACAATATTTATTATCCTACAAATGAAGAGTATCTGCTATCGACGTTGTTACTTTGTCAAAGTCAACGATGAAATTTTACAATGAATTGAATGAACGAACTTGAACGAAGTTCAACGAACTTTGTAGTATGTACCAAGCGTACAATATTGAACTGAATGTGTAGTGTGATGTACAAGAAGTCGTGATCTAGAGCCATAATAAAACTGTTCTTTTATTCAGACAATTTAAGTTTAATATGCTGTTAGTTAACTTAGTTTGTTATCTTATGTAGTAAATTAATATCTATACTTGTAACTTTTTAATTTAATATATTTTTCTCGTATTGAAATTTGATCTTTTACTATATTTTGAGTAGATTTGAATGATTTGAATGGATCAAGACTTGTTAATTTGTTTATTTTGTTATATATTAATAATTTAATATATAACTTAATTTGTTACTTAACTTATTTTGTATAATTATTATATTCACAATTGACTAGAGTTTTAAAATTATTAGACTAAATAAGATCTAACACGTGAGACAAGCAACATTTTTATGTTTAAGTTCGCAAATCAAATCACAATTGCAACTGAGATTTAAAGTTCAACGGAAAAAAAAGAATATAAAATTATTACAAAGTTATAACTTATATCATATACTTAAAATGTTTAGATTTGAATACTGAATTGAAAGTATTGAAATATTGACTACTGTCAACGTACTAGTCAATGACTAAGAAATTAAAAACGAAAGCCAACTCTCAGCCTGTCCCAGTTTCCAAGGCTCCTGTTTAACTAATAGTTACTAGTATAAACTAATAATTACAAATTAACTTAATTTTTTTTTCACATAACATTAATATATCAGCTATAACAATGAAAATAATTTAATGACATGAGTAAATAAAATAGTTACTAGTTAGTAAATTCCGGTTAAACTTTGTGTTATTGAAGAAAATTCTTGTTAAATGTACTGATTTCTGGTTATTGTTTTTTTTTACTTTTTAATATTTTTTATATATTTTTTTTAATAAACTAATTGATATTAATTTAATTTAATTTTAGAAATTCTTTACTACATTGATATCCGGATACTATTCGGATCTGCCATAGGTATTTGCCGAATCCGGATAGTGGCGAAAATCCCGACATTTGGTCCGGATATCCGCATGCCGGATATTCGGCTGCCCCGTATTTAAAAGAATGTGTTATATTAAAGCAAAACAAGTAAACCACCCTATTATATCTCAATTTCTAATGCATGTTATTATAATGCAAATACTATTGATACAAAGATGTATGATTCTTATTTTCACACGGTAAAGACAAGATGTTTTATTGCTATAATCAGAAACTGGCATTAATGAGTATGGCCACTTTTTCTGTGCTCTTATAATGACATGTCACTAACAAAAATACCGTATATACTCGTTCGCATGCCGACCTGTTTTGGACAAAATCTAGGGGAAAAAGTGTGGGGGTGGGGGGGTCGGCTTATGAGTGGTCCATAGGTGATTTCTGCATGGATATGGAATATCGGTGTTGTTTTTGTAGATTATCAATGTCCTTTTCTACATTCTATAAGATTCGACTGCTCTATCAGAAGCTATATTATGGTAGTAAGTAACAGCGCTTACCTTATTTAATCATTTTTTTTATTTTTGTGAACGTTTTAATAAATTGTTTTCCAAATTTTGTTTTCAACCACGGATTTTAATGTAGGAGCTTTCGTCACTGTTTACTAAATAATTTTTTTTTAAATACCGGTAACTCTTGCTTAACAAAGAGCAGAATGACAAAGATAGGCAGTACAAAGTAAACAATCATAATGACCGATTTAGCTTGTAGTTTAAACAAAAATGTACCTTTTTTTTTAAAGCTGTCCTATTATGTATGGGGAGTCAGCTTGCGATCGGGTTATACGCGTTTAATACTTTTCCCTTCCAAAAGTCGGGGGGTCGGCTTTTGAACGAACGGACTATAGAACGAGTATATACGGTACATCTTAATAAAAGATCCCAAATTTAGTTACTTTTTCTTTCTTTCTAAACACACAGAATATTAATTCATTGGCTACAAATGTGTATTTATAACAATATAAATATTTTGTTTCTTTTGAAATGAACGGAAAGAGACTCTGTATGGGGAAATTTTGTCAAGTTTCTATTTGTAACATTGTCTTGTCGTATCAATACATACGCTCCTTCTATACAGAAGAATAATGGAAAGTGATGCAGCGTTCACAGGTCATGCTATAACGGTTCCATGCATTACCCAGCCGCCTTTATTCCCCTAACTAGTTTTAGGTACCCATTCGGAGCTGGGTGGACTTAGGGACGCCCTAGGCCCCGGGAACAAACACTTGCCTTCACATGAATTCGAACCCATGACCATCGGTACGCCAGCCTAGTACGCATGCCACTCGACTACATCGTCAGTTTTATAAACATGAAATAATTGTTAAAATAAACAAATCAGACATGTTTTATCTAAGTTATAATTTAGATACTAATTTTAATTCACAATACAGTATTTATTCCTTGTAATAATGGATTTTTAAATCAAAAAGTCGTCTTTAAAACACTCAAATTAAGCAAAGTTCATTATGATAATTCGAATTAAGCAACCAAAAATATAAGAATGCCGTACAAAAAAGAATAACATAAAAAACATAGTGATAATAACTATTTTAAAAAAGGACATATTATACATATAATAGTGAGAAGAGAATTAGATAAATTAAAATGCAAACATCAATGCAAGGTTTGTAACAAACTTTGTAAGACCAAATCTATATTTTTGTCAAACATCATCTACTATAATAAATATTTTGCTCATTAGCCTCAGTGCATGATTAGGGTAGGAGAGTGCTAGCAATTTATTGACATTGTATCCCAAATTGTAGGAATCGAAGTCAAGTGTCATGCCACTTTCATAAAATACCAAATATCGGCACGTTCGCGTACAAAATTGTTGAAAATTAGACATGCATATATATTACAATGAATTAAAACAATTTCTAGTTTCCATATTTTGAAGAATTACAAATTTATAACTAATTTTATTTGTTAAATTTATATTTCTATACACTTTTTTGCCGTACACACAATGCAACTTATAAGAACACCATTTATTAAACTTAGTGTCATTAAATTTAAATAACATTTAGCCAAATTTAAATTATGCTATTTATCTTAATTATTTTCCCAAAATAATGTCTTATTTTAAAAAAAAATCATAAACGATGCTTTGTGGTGCGTCATTGGTGCGATGTAATTTTACTGCATATCCAATATGATTACAAGTATAATATTTATTGAATTTATTGTAATCTCTACAATATATGATTGTTCTTTCTTTTGTATAGCTATAAATAATAATAATAATAATAATATACATACACACATACATATGAATATATATTTATATATATGGTTTTTTTTCTAGCACAACGCTGCTTAATAAATTTTACGGCGTTCGGGACTTTTTTGCCACATAATATTTGGTCATGCTGCTTTTTAAGGTTGTATTAAATATGCTTTCCGGTACCTTTTTGATAGAAAAACGCACTATATATATATATATATATATATATATATATATATATATATATGTATATATATATATTATATATATAAACATATACTAATAAAAGCCCTGACTCACTAATTTTCCAATTTTCCGTGTAGGTAGAAACATGAAATTTTGGGAAAATGCTAAGTAGCTTCTCGTGAAGATATTCTTGCGTAAAAGAAATCAAAAATTCAAACTCATGGTTGCCGAAGGCCCGAAAACGTTTTTTTTTCTCCTTAAATGGGCTTTATAAAAAATTGAAAATCACTAGTTCTTATATTTCCCGAGTAGGTAGAAACATGAGATGTTGGGTAGTTGTTGAGTACACTTTCACAATGGTAACAGGGCAAACAATATTTATATTATCACTTACTAGGGGCTGGGGGTCCAAATGTAGTCTTTTCCTCATATGAGCTTTAAACAAACTGAAAATCACCAATTCTTCTATTTCCCGTGTAGGTAGAAGCATGAAACTTTAAGAAGTTGTTGAGTACACTTCAGCGTTGGTAACAGGAGAAACAAATATTTAAATTATTACTCCCTGGGGGGCGGGGGCCCAAACGTAGTTTTTTTTATATAAAAACTGACTCATCACTAATTCTCCAACTTTCCGTAAAGGTAGAAGCATGAAACTTTGTGAGGTATTTGAGAAAACTTTAATTACAATTTTTAATCAATTACCGGTAACATTTTAATTTGATCGATTAAAATTCGATTGAAATTTAAGAAAATATTTCTAAAATTATATTTTCCTATTTATTAATAAATTATATATTTTGTTAATTACATACTTTCCCCTCTAATTATTATTATTTATTTAGAGGTGCATATGTCAACAAAAAAGGTTTTTGCTCCTTATTTCTTGCATAGCAGAACGAATCTTCAGTGTTACGTCACAAAATTTGAGAAGCATGGAATTACCTCAAATTAACCGATTTTGCGAAAAAATAAATCGCAACTTAATGAGATCTATAAATGCGTTATAAAAGTATCATTATAGAATTTTAATCGATGAAATTGTTTCCCCATTAATCGGATTTTTTTTTATCAGTACCAGCCCTTGTAATAATATAATCATTATATTGTTATTAACTAAAAGTAATTTTTTTAGATCATTATCCGATCTATTTGAAAAGAACGATATAGCAGGAATTGAGAAATGTAAATACTTGGGCTTCTGATTATTCTTTCTAAATAGGAACATGTCATAAATGTAAAAAGATTGAAGGCAAGTTGATGATATTTTCATGTACATTTATCTTATCTGTTACAGAATCTCCTTCTATACAGAAGATTATTGCCTCTCACACTTATCTATGGTTTGTACCTAGTCCTGCATTCTTATTAGAGTTTTGAATGTTGATAAAGTGTTGGTTTCCCTGGTTTCTTCAGTCAACACATTCAATGCCCGAATTCTGGACGGGAAGAACGAAAATTGTTATGGTCCCCAAAATTTCTAACATAAGAGAAACACAGTTGTCAAATACGGAAGTATAAATAGCTGTTGTTTCTATGATTTCCTCCCACTAAGGTATTACAAATAGTATGTTAAAACGACCAAAGCCTACTGTCAACGTGACTTTAACCACTGCTTTAATAAAAATATCAGTCTTAAAATTGGCATAATGTTTGAGATTTACCAATGAATCAAGACTCGCTAAAATAGTTTGAGTGGGATTAGGCCTGCCATAGGGCATCCGACTATTGGTATTTACAAAAGTTTCGTTAAAAAGTCGAGTATATCGCTAGTATATTTGTAATTAATGATTTTTACATTTGTTAGTGTAGAATGTGGAATTTTTATTAATGAAAATGATGACAATGACGGTGATGATAACTTTCATTGTGATGCCGATGATTACATTATAAATATATATGACGTCATAGACTTTGCCCCCTCTCCCATAAAAACCGTGTTACCTATTTGACAATGTGCTTGCATAAAAAAATTGTATTATAATTTAAATATGTATTTATTGTGCGGCTTAAATCTAATATTGTTAATATTCTTGACTGTTTTTAAATATATCTGCATGGGAACTAAATATCTTACACCAACTCTAATACACAAGTCATTATAATTTTCAGAAATGTATATCTTTAAATGAGATGACAAAACACGTGAACTTATTTTGATAGTCAATTATTTCTTTTTCTTGGAACATTATTTTCGTTGATTTATTCAGCACATGAAATACATCCGGGTCGTTTTCAAAAGTTAACAGGGCTTTTAGCCAATAAAATTATTAGCATTCGTGTCCTTATATTTTGAGTTTCTTGTCAGGAACACACGATGTTATAAGATGTCTACAGTCCCCACTGTTACTTTTATTAACACAGTAGTTGCAAAGGTACTACACTCTATTATTTTTGTAATTGAAACATTTCTAAAAAAAATTAAAATATTACTTAACTTCTATGACAACCTGATGAAATGACATTTTAATAGCATTTTTATCCTAGATAAAGTGCAGTTTTATAAGGAGTTGAAATTGCTTCATGTTTTACCAATTATTATAAAATGATAAATAAATAGGGAGGCATTTGAGCAAGAATTCAAATACAAGGTAAAATATGTGAATTTTATTTATCTTCCTTTGTTTCTTGTTTTATTAAACATATGAAATCGTTATATATCATAAAATATGGAATTAACAATGTTAACATTTGAATTAGAATATTTCGCGTTAGGACAATCCTTGCATTTGATATATATATGTTATTCCAAAATATAGGGATCGAAGGTAAGTGGCATGCCACTGAAATATATTGATGCATTCTTAAATGTAAAATTTTGTCGTTTCAAAAATTATACAAGAAATACATGGAAGTAAATTACTTCAATTTATGGTTTCCGTCATTTTAAATACAAGCTTTTCTAAAAACCATTTTATTGAATGCTAAATTTCTAATATAATTTTAGGAGCTGTACTTAAATAATCATTGAAGTAATACAAGTTAATAACATCATGTCTCATAGAATGGTATATTAAATTTTGATAAAAAGTTTAAAGACTCCCACAATCTTATCATTTATCTTGACAGCTAAGTTTTCTCTATTACAAAGTCATATTAAATAAAACTGTTCCGGTGCTTTTTGGTGCGGGGATGACAGGAAATGCAAACTAATACATGAACGATTCTGCAACATAAATGTCTTTAGTTAGAAGAGATTTAACTGTTCTTTACAGAAAAAAATAATAATTTCCATTTAATGATATAAGTGGTATTATTTGTCGAATTCTGCTATTTGCAGTGTTCTTTTTAAACTATTCTAAAAAAACGCGCACGCAAACAGACATATTGTCTTATTTGATAAGCTACCCAAACTAAAGTAGACAGGCATACATTCACGATAAATATTAAAATCTTTATTTCCAGTTCTATCCCATGAGATCTTGACAAGTATTGAAACATATTTATCTATTATAATAAAACATTGTATCATGTTAATCTGAGAGTGCTTTAATTCATATTTTCATATATAGACTTTATAAAATTATTTTAAACATTGTCAAACTGCACCATTTATCCCATTTTACAAAACTATAGGGCATTGTTTCCCAGATGTTTGTTTATTTTGGGCAATAGGCAGAGAATATTTACAAGAAAAATTACGTAAAATAATTTATTTTTCATTTGATTTGATACCATCTTGAGGAAAGTTGACACACATATCATTCATGATCAAGATTTAATTATTTAGAAGATTTGATTGGGCTAAGAATCTGTTGAATTTCAATCCCAGCTCATCATAAATTTTGTTAATTTCCAAAAAGCGTTCGACAGCCTCCACCGACCTACGCTCTGGAAAATTCTTAACATCTATGGTTTCCCAACTAAATACGTGAACATTATAAATGCTTTTTATGCAGATTCACTTTGCTGTGTGAAAACTGAAGCCGGAAATTCTGACTGGTTCCAAGTTGAAACAGGTGTGAAGGAAGGATGTGTCATGTCCCCAATGTTATTTGGAATAGCAATTGATTGGGTCATTGTCAGGGTATGAGAATCACTGCGAATGATTGTTGCGAATGATTGTTGTGAGATTGTTGTGAGCCAGTGTTGGAGTCGGGTCAAGGCGTTGTTTACGGGTATGAACTCCTATCACGGGAATAATGTCTAGTGATGTCTGAGTGAGCTTCTGGTCACACGGGATATTTCAGGGACATGACCAGAGGACACGCCAGGGTCAGTTGAGACCAGTTGGGGGGGTTTATAAGAGAGTAGTCGAGACGAGGGCAGGGGTGGCAGACATCTGGGTAGTTCGCACAGTGTTGTGCGGTCAGACCGGTCAGGATAGACCGGGGAGCTGCAGGGTAGCAGTAAAACAGAGTTGAGTTTAACGTCGCCCAGAAGCGGTCGGGTCGGACCGAGGGCATGCTGGAGCATACAGCCGTTATATATAGATGTATTTTATGTCAAGGCAAGACAGCCAGTTGTACAGTTGTTTATAGTAGAATAAACATTGCATCGTTACACAGACTTGTGTCATCTCTTGTGTATGTTGTGTGTAGCGGAGAGCAAGGTACAATCCACCTAAACATAGAGACTTAACAGTCATGCGAAAATGCACGGATGCCGGATTAGGCATCAAATTGACCGAAAACAATCATTTGGAAGACCTTGACTTTGCAGATGACCTGGCTCTTATAAGCTCAACGCATCTGAACACCCAAGAAAAAACGGATCGTCTCCAGCACTTTTCAAATCAAATTGGTCTTCAAATCAACACAACCAAAACAAAAGTCATGGACCTCACAAACCAACCCAATGATATTATACTTAATGACCAAACCATAGAGAAAGTAACCAACTTCACTTACTTAGGAAGCAAAATGTCATATGATGGAGATGCAACAACAGAGATAACGACTCGAAATGCGTTGGCTTCAAGTGCTTTTAACAAACTTACAAATATTTGGAGATCAAAGACACTTAGCAAACATATAAAACTTAGGCTATTCAACTCTTGCGTAATCCCTGTACTAACATATGGATGTGAAAGCTGGAAATCCACTCAAGCTATAGAAAAGAAATTAGTTGCCTTCGAGAACAAATGCCTCCGAAAAATTTTGAACATAAAATGGAGTGATTTTAAATCAAATGAAACAATAAGAGAAGAAACCAACCAAGAATATGTGTCAATCTTGATAAGGAGAAGGCGTTGGAATTACAATGGTCATGTTCTTCGAATGGACGAGAGAAGACAACCACGGGAGGCCTTCATATGGACACCAAAAGGCAAAAGAAAACAAGGAAGACCAAAAGAAACCCTACCTAGAACAATCAAAAGAGAAAGCTCAACCATGGGTCTAAGAAATAATCAAGACCTAATACAATTGGCGACGGACCGTCGTAAATGGAAATCAATGACTTCTGCCCTATGTGCCATCTTCGGACTGAGAGGAACTAACTAACTAACTAACTAACTAAGGGGCTCTTATGTACATTTTTCTTATTTAAGCTTTATAAGCATTATTTTATTCATTCGATCGCCATGAAACTTTGGGAAATTGTTGTGTACACTCACACAAAACAGACTCAGATTTTTAAGGAAAAATAAAATTCATTGGAGGGCATCGGCCGAAAATGTCATTTTTTCCTAAAATTACCTATTTCACAATTATTTTAAACATTGGCTATTTGTTCAATAATTTTGTAACAATATATTTTTTTTAAAGTGGCATGGTTGTTAGCCTTGCTCACTATCACCTAGGAGGATGACCTTCACATCACAATGGGGAGCTGCGTTCTTTTCATGTGAGGTCCCTAGACTTTGTGGATCCCTCCACTCTCTAAAAGGCAGTGAGGCTTTTTAGGTCAGTACCGCGTATTTTATTTACCCGTTACCCTCTATATCTAGGGAGCTTTCCCCTATCCGCAACCCAGGGGAGGAGCTCAAGGGAAGTTCAGCATGTCTGTACGTGGTAAATAAATACTAGACGGCCAATATAAACATTCTATAGACGGCCAATATAAACATTCTATAGACGGCCAATAAAATCATTCTATAGACGGCCAATATAAACATTCTATAGACGGCCAATATAAACATTCTATAGACGGCCAATGTAAACATTCTATAGATGGCCAATATAAACATTCTATAGACGGCCAATATAAACACTCTATAGACGGCCAATATAAACATTCTATAGACGGCCAATATAAACATTCTATAGACGGCCAATATAAACATTCTATAGACGGCCAATATAAACATTCTATAGACGACCATTATAAGCATTCAATAGACGGCCAATATAAACATACTATAGATGGCCAATATAAACATTCTTTAGACCGTCAATATAAACATTCTATAGACGGCAAATATAAGCATTCTATAGACGGCCAATATAAACATTATATAGACGGCTAATATAAACATTCTATAGACGGTCTATATAAACATTCTATAGACGGACAATATAAACATTCTATAGACGGCTAATATAAAAACTCTATAGACGGCCAATATAAACATTCTTTAGACCGTCAATATAAACATTATATAGACGGCCAATATAAACACTCTTTAGACCGTCAATATAAACATTCTATAGACGGCCAATATAAGCATTCTATAGACGGCCAATATAAACATTCTAAAGACGGCCAATATAAACATTATATAGACGGCTAATATAAACATTATATAGACGGCCAATATAAACATTATATAGACGGCTAATATAAACATTCTATAGACGGTCAATATAAACATTCTATAGACGGACAATATAAACATTCTATAGACGGCTAATATAAACATTCTATAGACGAACAATATAAAAATTATATAGACGGACAATATAAACATTCTATAGACGGCTAATATAAACACTCTATAGACGGACAGTATAAACATTCTATAGACGGCTAATATAAAAATTCTATAGACGGACAATATAAACATTCTATAGACGGATAATATAAACATTCTATAGACGGCTAATATAAATACTCTATAGACGGACAATATAAACATTATTTAGAGCGCTAATATAAACACTCTATAGACGGCTAATATAAACATTCTATAGATGGCCAATATAAACATTCTATAGACGGCCAATATAAACATTCCACATACAAATACAACGCCCATATCAACGTGGAAGCATGCAGTTCATTGTTATTCGTGAAGTAGATATATAAACAATATAAAAGCCCAAGTCACTCACTCACTGTCTCCGTAACGCTGAGGAACATAAAAGTTAAAAAAGCGTGTGGTGTTTCTCGCCGTAAAAAAATTATATGGCGTCGTTGTTTGAGGTTTATATTTTAATTTTTGAAAAGGCAACGATCTAAAAAGAGGATTTGAGCATTTATAATTATAAAATACTTTGTGCACATTTCAGGAAGTTTAATACTTCGTATTTATCAAACAAGGATAAGTTACTTGAGCTTTTGAAAAAAAAGTGGGTGCCTTAGGCGCCCTACAACCAATAGTTAATAATACTTGTCTCTAACTGTTGAATACATGTACGTTTCATTTTCAGTTAACTCTGTTTATTTAAGTGGCACTCCACTTATTTTTATCCCTATAGTTAGAATACTTAGAGCATGTTTCAAATCAGTTTTTGACATTTAAGTATGTATTTAGTGTAAGGTTGCACTCTATTATCATAATACTCCTGAAGCCATGTAAAACTTCATTAAAATAAATTGTAAGAAATGAAAAATTTAAGTAGAACTTTTATTAAAATTGCGAGTTTTGATGCGACGTCATATTTCTCAAACACCCCCTCCCCCTCGTCACACATTATCACAAATGTGTGGACGCCCATCCCCTCTAGGAGCATGACGTCATTTATGGACGACCCTAAAACAATTATAATTAGCTTGACTTATTAGGTCACTCATAATAAAAGGCTGATTAATTATTTCTTGACGATTTGCTGTAAAAATATATTTTCATACTTCATAATTATGTTTTTTTTAATCATTACTTTAAACTTACATTAAAAAAAATTATATATCTTCAGATCTCATGTTTCTTTCTTTATCATCAATTTATATCTGTGGATTTACCATTAGGTGCTTGCATTGTTTGAATAACAATGTATATGGTTATTGTTTTATCATGTTTATAAACCCATCTTGTGCATACAGCAATTGTTAAATTAAAAAAATTAATACCTCCTATTCTAGTTCTAGTGTTTAACTTTAAATAAAAAAGTTACCGTCCTATCAAAACTCATAAGATAAAGTATTTTTTAAAATTTCATTTAATTTTAAATAAAACATCTTTCCTACTTGATAAAAATTATAACTTTCCAGACAAAGTTTAAGCATCAATAGAATGCCCATGTTCATGAATTGGTGTATAACAGTATAAGCATATAATTAAAGGAGTATATACTGATCTTTGGTAAACTTTGGTGGGGGGGGGTTTGGGGGGTTGGTTTCACTTAGGCCTGTTTTACTACCGTGGTAGATTCTCACCCATGCCTAGGAGGGGGGTGTATCTTTTACTTAAACCAGTTTAATCACCGGGGTATATTGTAGACAAGGGTTTAATCTCGCCACTTCTACTAGTATCTTACAAGGCTTTAATCTGGCCAGTTCTACTGGTATCTTACAAGAGTTTAATCTGGCCAGTTCTACTGGTATCTTACAAGGGTTTAATCTCACCAGTTCTACTGGTATCTTACAAGGGTTTAATCTCACCAGTTCTACTGGTATCTTACAAGGGTTTAATCTGGCCAGTTCTACTGGTATCTTACAAGAGTTTAATCTGGCAAGTTCTACTGGTATATTACATGGGTTTTATCTGGCCAGTTCTGCTGGTATCTTACAAGGGCTTAATCTGGCCAGTTCTAGTGGTATCTTACAAGGGTTTAATCTGGCTAGTTCTACTGGTATCTTACAAGGGTTTAATCTGACCAGTTCCACTGGTATCTTACAAGGGTTTACTCTGGACAGTTCCACTGGTATCTTACAAGGGTTTAACCTGACCAGTTCTACTGGTATCTTACAAGAGTTTAATCTGACCAGTTATACTGGTATCTTACAAGGGTTTAATCTGACCAGTTCTACTGGTATCTTACAAGGGTTTAATCTGACCAGTTCTACTGGTATCTTACAAGAGTTTAATCTGACCAGTTCTACTGGTATCTTACAAATGTTTAATCTCACCAGTTCTACTAGTATCTTACAGGGGTTTTATCTGGCCAGTTCTGCTGGTATCTTACAAGGGTTTAATCTGGCCAGTTCCACTGGTATCTTACAAGGGTTTAATCTGGCCAGTTCCACTGGTATCTTACAAGGGTTTAATCTGGCCAGTTCTACTGGTATCTTACAAGGGTTTAATCTGACCAGTTCTACTGGTATCTTACAAGGGTTTAATCTCGCCAGTTCTACTAGTATCTTACAGGGGTTTTATCTGGCCAGTTCTACTGGTATCTTACAAGGGTTTAATATGACCAGATAGGTAACAGTGTAAGGTAACAGTGTAAGGTAACAGTGTAAGGTAACAGTGTAAGGTAAACAGTGTAAGGCAACATGTAAAAAAATAATATTCATTAAATATAATTATGGAAATATAATCTATATTATTTAGACATTTTTTTTCTTTGCTAATATTCAGTGTTTATTGAGGTCATGTCTCTTGTGTAGATATTCAGTGTTTATTGAGGTCGTATCTCTTGTGTAGATATTCAGTGTTTATTGAGGTCGTATCTCTTGTGTAGATATTCAGTGTTTATTGAGGTCGTATCCCTTGTGTAGATATTCAGTGTTTATTGAGGTCGTATCTCTTGTGTAGATATTCAGTGTTTATTGAGGTCGTATCTCTTGTGTAGATATTCAGTGTTTATTGAGGTCGTATCTCTTGTGTAAATATTCAGTGTTTATTGAGGTCGTGTCTCTTGTGTAGATATTCAGTGTTTATTGAGGTCGTATCTCTTGTGTAGATATTCAGTGTTTATTGAGGTCGTATCTCTTGTGTAGATATTCAGTGTTTATTGAGGTCGTATCTCTGGTGTAGATATTCAGTGTTTATTGAGGTCGTATCTCTTGTGTAGATATTCAGAGTTTATTGAGGTCGTATCTCTTGTGTAGATATTCAGTGTTTATTGAGGTCGTGTGTCTCGTGTAGATATTCAGTGTTTATTGAGGTCGTGTCTCTTGTGTAAATATTCAGTGTTTATTGAGGTCGTATCTCTTGTGTAAATATTCAGTGTTTATTGAGGTCGTATCTCTTGTGTAGATATTCAGTGTTTATTGAGGTCGTATCTCTTGTGTAGATATTCAGTGTTTATTGAGGTCGTATCTCTTGTGTAGATATTCAGAGTTTATTGTGGTAATATCTCTTGTGTAGATATTCAGTGTTTATTGAGGTCGTATCTCTTGTGTAGATATTCAGTGTTTATTGAGGTCGTATCTCTTGTGTAGATATTCAATTTTTATTGAGGTCGTGTCTCTTGTGTAGATATTCAGTGTTTATTGAGGTCGTATCTCTTGTGTAGATATTCAGTGTTTATTGATGTCGTGTCTCTTGTGAAGATATTCAGTGTTTATTGAGGTCGTGTGTCTCGTGTAGATATTCAGTGTTTATTGAGGTCGTGTCTCTTGTGTAAATATTCAGTGTTTATTGAGGTCGTATCTCTTGTGTAAATATTCAGTGTTTATTTAGGTCGTGTCTCTTGTGTAGATATTCAGTGTTTATTGAGGTCGTATCTCTTGTGTAGATATTCAGTGTTTATTGAGGTCGTATCTCTTGTGTAGATATTCAGTGTTTATTGAGGTCGTATCTCTGGTGTAGATATTCAGTGTTTATTGAGGTCGTATCTCTTGTGTAGATATTCAGAGTTTATTGAGGTCGTATCTCTTGTGTAGATATTCAGTGTTTATTGAGGTCGTGTGTCTCGTGTAGATATTCAGTATTTATTGAGGTCGTGTCTCTTGTGTAAATATTCAGTGTTTATTGAGGTCGTATCTCTTGTGTAAATATTCAGTGTTTATTGAGGTCGTATCTCTTGTGTAGATATTCAGTGTTTATTGAGGTCGTATCTCTTGTGTTGATATTCAGAGTTTTTTGTGGTCGTATCTCTTGTGTAGATATTCAGTTTTTATTGAGGTCGTGTGTCTTGTGTAGATATTCAGTGTTTATTGAGGTCGTGTCTCTTGTGAAGATATTCAGTGTTTATTGAGGTCGTGTCTCTTGTGTAGATATTCAGTGTTTATTGAGGTCGTATCTCTTGTGTAGATATTCAGTGTTTATTGAGGTCGTATCTCTTGTGTAGATATTCAGTTTTTATTGAGGTCGTGTCTCTTGTGTAGATATTCAGTGTTTATTGAGGTCGTATCTCTTGTGTAGATATTCAGTGTTTATTGAGGTCGTGTCTCTTGTGTAGATATTCAGTGTTTATTGAGGTCGTGTGTCTTGTGTAGATATTCAGTGTTTATTGAGGTCGTATCTCTTGTGTAGATATTCAGAGTTTATTGAGGTCGTATCTCTTGTGTAAATATTCAGAGTTTATTGAGGTCGTATCTCTTGTGTAGATATTCAGTGTTTATTGAGGTCGTATCTCTTGTGTAGATATTCAGAGTTTATTGAGGTCGTATCTCTTGTGTAGATATTCAGAGTTTATTGAGGTCGTATCTCTTGTGTAGATATTCAGTGTTTATTGAGGTCGTATCTCTTGTATAGATATTTAGTGTTTATTGAGGTCGTATCTCTTGTGTAGATATTCAGAGTTTATTGAGGTCGTATCTCTTGTGTTGATATTCAGTGTTTATTGAGGTCGTATCTCTTGTGTTGATAGTCAGTGTTTATTGAGGTCGTGTCTCTTGTGAAGATATTCAGTGTTTATTGAGGTCGTATCTCTTGTGTTGATATTCAGTGTTTATTGAGGGCGTATCTCTTATGTAGATATTCAGTGTTTATTGAGGTCGTATCTCTTGTGTAGATATTCAGTGTTTATTGAGGTCGTATCTCTTGTGTAGATATTCAGTGTTTATTGAGGTCGTGTCTCTTGTGTAGATATTCAGTGTTTATTGAGGTCGTGTGTCTTGTGTAGATATTCAGTGTTTATTGAGGTCGTATCTCTTGTGTAGATATTCAGAGTTTATTGAGGTCGTATCTCTTGTGTAGATATTCAGTGTTTATTGAGGTCGTGTCTCTTGTGTAGATATTCAGTGTTTATTGAGGTCGTGTGTCTTGTGTAGATATTCAGTGTTTATTGAGGTCGTATCTCTTGTGTAGATATTCAGAGTTTATTGAGGTCGTATCTCTTGTGTAGATATTCAGAGTTTATTGAGGTCGTATCTCTTGTGTATATATTCAGAGTTTATTGAGGTCGTATCTCTTGTGTAGATATTCAGTGTTTATTGAGGTCGTATCTCTTGTGTAGATATTCAGTGTTTATTGAGGTCGTATCTCTTGTGTAGATATTCAGAGTTTATTGAGGTCGTATCTCTTGTGTTGATATTCAGTGTTTATTGAGGTCGTGTCTCTTGTGAAGATATTCAGTGTTTATTGAGGTCGTATCTCTTGTGTAGATATTCAGTGTTTATTGAGGTCGTATCTCTTGTGTTGATATTCAGTGTTTATTGAGGTCGTATCTCTTGTGTAGATATTCAGTGTTTATTGAGGTCGTATCTCTTTAGCAACAGCAAAACAACATTAAAAAGACTGACTTCTCACTGTATGTTTTTGTAGGGACTTACTGATACATAACGCCATTTACAATCACACTCTAGTTTTATTTAGAAGAATTACAATTGTTTTATGTAGATGACGCTTTCTGCCAGATTCATTTAATTGTTCAAAAATTGATGCTATACATCCTTGTGAATTTTTTAACAATGAACGTTAAAAGTATAAATTTATTTTTTCTTGAAAAGTTTCTGCAAGTAAAGCATGTTTATAAAACATAATTATTATGTAAGTTCATAAAAAAGTTAAACATTTTAAGCACGATTAAACACATTTTTAAAATCTAATCTGAAGACAGGTATACACTTATTGAAATGACTTTAACATTTAGAAAAAAATTACATTCATGTACGCTTTAAGACACAGTAAAGACTAGTCAATACAAATATACGCGGTTAAAATTATTTATACAGTCTATAAACATATTATTGTATTTAAATTATTATTAATAATAATTCGATATTTTTGTATTGTGCAGTACACAATCGAGTATGTTGGCTCACAGCATTTCTTAAAAAATAGTAACTCATATATAAAACATTAAAATCCTAAAGACAACGCATAAAGACATTTACGGAGCACGTACGCTACGTTTATAATTTAAAGAATTAATAAATGGTTGTTTAATTAATTTTTAAAATCAATTTTTAAGATATTTTTGTTTTATTCAGTCTTGAAGGACTTAGTAGTTTTTGTTTGCAGCTTTCTTTTATTTGTGTCTGTGTGTGTGTGTGTGTGTGTGTGTGTATGTGCGCGTGCGAAAGTGTCTATTTTTTAGAATAGTTAGAAAATGCAAAGAAATAATCAGAATTTAACAAGTTCATTATTTTCATCATGACAGTATTATTGTTATAGTACATACATACAGAACAAATAAATTTAAACATATAGATGATTGTGCATTATGTTTGGTCAGTAAAGAATAATGAAACAGTTGTTATTAAAAAAATTTGTAATTTCATATTTGAGGCGCATACAAAATTTCAGTAGTCGCACCAAAAAGCATCAGTACTCTTTTATTTAACATGACGTTGTATTTGGGAGATCATGGATGCAAGACTAATAGGAAGATCGTATTTCTTTTTAAAATAAAAATTTAAATTGTCATTTTAATATATATAGTATCATTTACTTGTTTTACTTAGATGTTTTTTATGTATGCAACTTAAAAATTAACAAAACTTTTTTTTTAAAAAAAGGTAAATTAATAATGTTTTTACATTTGGATTAATTAACAAAAAACAACGCAAACCATAAAATCAGTTTACTAACTGTTGCTTATGGGTTATTCTAATTAATTGATCGAACAAATTACGAGCTGTTTGGGATTGTTTGTTTATCCAAGTGCCACGTCACTTGTCTTCGATTCCTATAAGTAGGAATGCAATGCTAATAAAACACATAGAGTTTCCTACCCCTGGTACATTGTCTGCACGAGGTCTAATGATAGTATTACAATTTTATAAAGTACCTCGTTATTAATACACAAATAATCTATAAATATAAAAGTATGTATGTATGTATGTCCTTTATAGCTGACTAAACCATTCATCCTAACACAATGAAACCTAAAGACATTGTTGAGTATGCTTCCGGAATTTTAAAAAAAAATGTTGAACATTGACACTCAAAAAAAAGGGGGGGGGGCAATATCTCTCTTATATGAGCTTTTTAAGAATAGTTTAAGTGTTAGCTACTTGGAAAATGAATTGATCTTGAACAAACCTGGAACATACAAACTTGATAGCCCATATTAAAAAGTACCGTGGGGAATTGAACTCCTAATTTCCATACCTTCGGGGCCAAGGGCCTAATTTATTTATTTTTCCGCAAGCATGAAAGACTTTATTCCCATTATGATTTTACATGTTCTTGAAAAATATTGACACTATATGTCTATCATGATACAGATTAAAGTAAACAGGTATTTTAAAAAGTTTATTTCTTGTACCAATTGGGCTCAAGTGGCCCTTAATGTCATTTGTGCTTATATAAGATATAAAGTGTACCCAAAGATTTCCTTACGATGAAAGGTGTGTTAAGGTTTAAAGGACTATCAGAGATACATTCATTTTTAACAATATATTTATACAGACGACACTGTGTAAATAAAGGACTATCAGAGATACATTCATTTTTAACAATATATTTATACAGACGACACTATGTAAATAAAGGACTATCAGAGATACATTCATTTTTAACAATATATTTATACAGACGACACTATGTAAATAAAGGACTATCAGAGATACATTCATTTTTAACAAAATATTTATACAGACGACACTATGTAAATTAAACATTATCTTATTGATGTCCTTGAATTTCATTTCTTCGGAAATCGTTCGATATAATATGTTAGTATAATATAAAAAAGTGTTTGTTTTTTAATGCATATTTTAACTATAAAGATATTAGAGACCATAGACTCTTTTTAAATACGGCATTAATAATAGCGAGAGTGTAGTGTGGGCAGCGAACATTTTATAACATCTGTTGTCAATGACATTGAGAGTAGAAAATGTGGACTTTTTATAACGACTGTGTTAAGGGCAAGGAGAATGTAGAAAGTGGCAATACTGCACGAATCAGGTAATACTTTCAAAAATTTGAATTTTTTAAAGCTATAATTATCATATAGCAAACTGTTTCCCATTTTGTTGTTAAACAATGTATTGAACTTAATAGCTATATTGTAACATTCGGTGTTACTTAAACTAGTCATAGCGAACACTTCAAGGTTATTCCCATGGGCTGCTTTAACTTATACGTCATATGTAGTGAAGGATTTGTTTTCTTGGGTGACGCTAGCACCAGGTTAAACATTGCTCGAAGCGACACCAGTGGTGCCCAAATATTGTCGGCAACTTTGCCGTATTAGGGTTATTAGAAAAGCACTGTATTTGAAGTTATCAAAGTGAAATTTCAAAACAAAAGAAAAATAAATTCAAGGCTTGGGGTAAATAATATTATTAGTAAGACACAAATATGTAGGTCATAAATCAAATGAACAAAATATGGTGCTCTTTTTGGCTCTTCATTTCACAGCAGCTCAGGTTTAATTTCATTTTAATAGTTTTATTTATTCTTGTCTATTTTTTCTTTGAAGAAGGTTCTTTGCCGAAACATTGGTTGTTTAGTGACGTCTTGTGTGGCTCTTACATACCCCATTTGCATGACATCTTTCTACTTAGGTCAGAAATCCTCATTCAGTAATTGCACAGTTCCCAAGATGTCGCCTGTTGTCACAATGAATGAACGTATGCACTGTACTATTTCTTAGTTTAATTGTAAATCAAAACCAGTTGCTTGGGGTAGATGAGGCCCGTTAACCTTGGCTGGTAGTGGTAGTTTATCTAGGACAGTGGTTCCTAACCTTTTGGGGTCCATGCACCCCTTCAGATGCCCAAAAAAGTTCATGCACCCCCTCGTGAAACTTGCAGAAAATGCATAATAAACTATGTTTTTTTAGGAACACAACAGTTTTTATCATAGGCAACAGGGAATTTAGTGAGAGATCTGCTGCTTCTTATGATCAATCAGTGATTTAAATCTGGGGGCTGTTTTGGACAAAGCAACTCCCATGTCATCCTCTGCATTCAACTTATTCCTTGCCTTGGTTTTAATCGTCAAAGGTGCGGAGAATCCTTCTTCACAGAGATAGGTTGTGGCAAATGGAAGGAGAGTCAGTACTGCCCTCTTGGCTAGTTGTGGGTAGGAATCTAGCTGAGCACACCAAAATTTAATCAAGGTATTGCGACTTAAGGCACTCCTCAGTACTTCTCTAGTTCTCAAATCAATCAAGTCATCTTTAGCAAAGTCACTGTCATTAATGTTGTCCAAGTCACACAAAAAAGGATTGCGAATCCAAAGGTCTTTCCTAGTAATTTCTTGACAGAAATACCCATCAAAGGACCTTTGAAAGGTGCTCTGAAATGTCCCCTTTGATGTTGTCAGGAAGTGATAACTCAGTGCTTCCTTCTGCACCAGATATTACAACTTCATCCAAGAGTGGAAAGTTGGCCAAGTTGGACTTTTCTAGTCGTCGTTGGAAAAGTGGCACTTTGTTAAGGAAGGCTTGCAATCTCTCAGTAGCATCCATTACAATCGGAAAGTCGTACCAGTCACAGGCAAATTTTTAACTGACGAAGTTGATGTTTTTAATGAACTGAATTGGATGCTCAACTCAAGATTTTAGGTATCAATGACGAATAATTGCTTACAATTAACGTTTTTAAGACCTTTGCAGTGTACCGAGCAATAAAAAATGAAGGGAAAAAAATCCCAACGTTTAATCCGCTCAAAACATTTAGAGGGTCACCGGAAGACATATATCTGACGTATTTGATGACAAAATTTAATTATTTTTTAGAAAACGGTGACGTAAAATACGAAATTCCAAGGAAGTTGTATATGAGCGCCCTTTAACGCGGCATGACTTTCTTATGGTTTTCATTTTCAGATTATCAGTTTTTCTTTTTTTTTCTTTTTTTTTCTTCCTCTTTTTCTTTTTTTTCTTTCTCTGAATGGTTCATGCACCCCCTGGAACCTGCTCATGCACCCCTTGGGGGTGCATGCACCACTGGTTAGGAACCCCTGATCTAGGAGAAGGAAACTCTTTGTCTTCAAACCTCCACTGCATCCTTTATATGACATCTTTAAACCAGCAACGCAAACAGACTAGTGTATTGACATTATTTGGTTCAAGTGATAAGCGGGTCTAATTGACAATACAACCAGCGAGCTGAACAATTGTTCACATCGCTTTTTATTGTCGCAGCTGAATTTTCTGGTACTGTAATGGATGTTTGGTTAGCAGGTGATATGTAAGCGAAGTGTTAGGACCATGGTAGCGATGTTCCCTTTAAGCTGCGCGGCTGTGCAGATATTTGACCAACGCCACGCAGTTTAAAATCACCGCGCAGCAAATTTTGTAAATTATTGCAAAAAAGGACGTTGTGCAACTTTGTACACGAGTTTTGTTTAACACTTTGCACACGGACCAATGAAGCTTAGACCTAAAGGGAACATTGTAGGCAAACGATTTCTCTCAATGTACACAAAAACCTTAATCAACATTTTGAACATTTATGTTAGTCACTAGTTTAAAACTAGTTTTTAAAAAATGCTTCACGTGGGTTACGATATTACAATGTAGATCTTTACTAAATAAATAATAAATACCTAAATGACAATAAAAGTGATTTGAAACATACTTATTTTCAAATAGAAAATAAAGTGTTGTTTTTTGTTTGTTTGTTTGTTTCTTTTGTTGTTGTTTTTTTGGGGGGGAGTCAAAGATTTGTGACGTATTTTTAGAGGGGGGGGGTCTAAGTTTTTGTGACGACGCGTGACGAGGGGAGGGGGTACTAAATAGGAAAAAATCGCGTGACGTCATTTATGTAAACTTTCTTTTTACGTGTAGTAATAATAATAATAATAATTTATTAGAAATGGGCCATCGCTTTCCACAAAAATAAACTCACAAATGACAGAATTGGGTTTTATTAAATTTCGAGTATTGAATCAAAACAAAATTCGCAATTTCATTCACATATGTTAACATATTGATCCCATGCATCGCGTAACAATTGTTATAAAATATTTTAAACGTATCTGCATCTATAATATAAAGAATGTACCAGTACAACAGAAAGGCCACTGCTTTGTGTCGCCAAGCCAAACAAATATAAATGTTATAATAATATGACACATGCAGTGGCGTAGTTATGGGAGGGGGAGTGAACTCCAAATTCAAAAATTATCCGGGCCCCTCAAGGATGGGGCCCCCAAATTAGTGTCTCATTTTTTTACATTAAATATTATGCAACAGCGATGAATGTGGGACCCCCAAAGGGTTAAGCCCCCCGGGGCCCCAAACCCCTGCAAATTCATAGTTTCGCCACTGCACATATGACACAGCTCAATTTGAAATGTGAACACGAAAATGTGTGCACCGTAATCAGGAACTAAAAGATTTTAGATAGCGCACCGCTCAAATTGAAGCCTTAAAAAATACTGCATCAAAAATAACCCTTTTTGAGCGTCTGCGTAAAGTTGTTCAATATGGAAATGGGGCTGTCCATAAAGTACATCACGCTCCAGAGTGGCGGAGGGGGTGTAAGAAAGTTTGACAATTTGTGACAGGTGGGTGGGGATAGTTAAAATGGTCAAACATAGCGTGACGTACTTTAAACTTTATGGACGGCCCCAATGAGGTTTAATTTTTCAATCTTTGTCTATGCATTTTCTAATTATTTTTTTTTAAATTTACGCTTTTAGGCATAAGGGACAATGACGGAGCTATACTCAAGGAACCATCCTGACAAATTTGGTCCCCATCCATTGTTTTTTTTCTCCTTGATTGTGTAACTTAGAGTTGAAAAAGGGAAACATACCTACATACAAACACCAACTGAACTTTATAAATTAAGACATCATAGATGATATATTGTGGATACATGACTGTCCACTTTAATTTCCTTAGCTTATCAAATCTGTGTATCTTTTGTTTCTGTGCGCGTGTTTGTGGAATTGTTAGAAATGTACCATGAAATAAGCAGTATTAGAGAAATAACATATTTGGATAGTAAAACGTTTTCAATAATATTAAATTTAGAATCATATCAATGATCCAATTGGCCCTATATTTTCGGTAAAAAAGATTCAAAATATTTTGTATTTAAGGAAATGTTATTGTAAATAACTAAGTTGTGTTAAATTGTATCTCCATTTATCACCGCACCAAAGAGCACCGGTACAGGCTTTTTTAAATATGTCTTTGTAATTGAGAAAACTTAGCTGGCAAGATTAATAAGAAGATGGCTATAGTCAGATTTTATTAAATTAAAATTTAATTGTGTGAGACATGTTATTATTAATTTGCATTGCTTAAAATATGTGAAAGTATGGAAGCTAAACTAATAAAAGAAATATTAACTTGTATTACGATTTCGATTTTAAAAAAGTGTTGTTTTTTTATAAAAAGATATGAAAACTATAAAACTAAGTTATTAACTATTATTTATGTGTATGTCTAATTGTTTCACAAGTGACGGTATGTAATGGCTGCTATCGGTAATATATAAAGTTAATTTAATACTTATAAGTATGTTATTTCTTTCATGTAAAGCGCTGTGAGCCCAGTTCCTTACTGGGATACAGCGCTATATAAATAATCAATTTATTATTATTATTATCTCTATATATATAAGACGCATTTGTTGTCTATCTGTCTGTCTGTTCCCTAATAACTCAAGATCCAGACAACCAAATAACGTGAAATTTGGTACACGTACACAAAATTATACCGGAAGGGTTATTAAACAGGTTTCGTTCCATATATATAAGATACTGGGGGCCGGGGGCCCAAAATGTAGTTTTTCCTTATATGAGCTATATAAAATAAAAAATATTGAAAATTAAGACGTAAAATAATGACGCAAAATAATAAACATTTTGGTGTCGAGATTAACAAGAAGGCTATTATCGCCATAAAATAATTTTTTTGTTGTTGTTGCTTTTGTTGTTGTAGTTGTTGTTTTGTGGTTGTTGCTTTGTTGTTGTTGCTGTTGTTTTTGTAGTTGTTGTTTTGTTGTTGTTTTGTTGTTGTTTTGTTGTTGATGTTTTTGTTGTTGTTTTGTTTTTGTTGTTGTTTTTGTTGTTGTTGCTGTTGTTGTTGCTGTTGTTGCTTTTGTGTTGTTTTTGCTGTTGTTGTTGTTGTCCACATCCCTTGCCCTGCGACGACAATGTCCTTCATGTTGTTGTTGCTTTGTTGTTGTTGCTGTTGTATTTGTTGTTTTGTTGTTGTTGCTTTGTTGTTGTTGCTGTTGTTGTTGTAGTTGTTGTTTTGTTGTTGTTGTTGTAGTTGTTGTTTTGTTGTTGTTTTGTTTTTGTTTTGTTGTTGTTTTTGTTGTTGTTTTGTTTTTGTTTGTTGTTGTTTTTGTTGTTTTTGTTGTTGTTTTGTTTTTGTTGTTTTGTTGTTTTTGTTGTTGTTTTGTTTTTGTTGTTTTGTTGTTGTTTTTGTTGTTTTTGTTTTGTTGCTGTTGTTGTTAAACCCGGGCGGGAGCCGGGTACTTGCCCCTAGTTATATATAAGTGGCACGCCACTTGACTTCGCTATGTGTATTCATTGATTACATATCTATAAATTGCAAACATTTTCTTTCACCGGTTCACTCTCATTCCGATTAAAACAATGTGATTTCCCTAGTTCATATTATTTTAAGATTTTATACAGTTCATACAAAAAGGAACATGAGAGTAGAAATAATATTCCCTTAATTTACATTTTCTGTGTTGTTTAGATAACTACATACCTATGTCTGATCTAATTATTAGTAAATAAAACTGTATGTAGATAGACTGATTTGAAAATTACGTAATTAAAGACCGATTAATTATTTCTTGAAGATTTGGTCTAGTTATTTGGTTTAGTACTACAGAATAATGTTATGTAAAATTAATTTTTAAAGGTTTATTTCTTTATTCCCATTTAATTTTACACGATCTTGAAAAAAATAATAACACGCCGCATATACATCATGACCCTTTTTAAAATCTATATTGGTAATGGAATTTACATCTTTCACCGATTAGATACAAGGGCCTTTAAGGTCATTATTTTCTGATATAAGCTTTATAAATATTATTTAATTCACCCGATTGCTCTGATAATATGTTAGTTATTAAGGAAAATGGCAATATTTGTTTTAAAAAAAAGGATTATTCAATGTGGGCCATAGGCATTAAATGTATATTTTATGTAAGTTTTAAATATATTACTTATTTATCTGATCGCCATAAAACTTTGTAAAGCTGTGACGTACACTTCCGTGAAACTTTGTGGCAAATTATCGTTTATCTCTACTCTCTTGTTTCTTTGAATTTTCTTTTTTCTTAAATCAAGACAAATCACGGGCCTGTTAGACGGTTAGTTAGTGCTAAAGGATAACATAAATATTTTATTGTATTAGTTGCACGTCTTCTTGTATGTTCACATGAATTTATGATTTCCGCTCAATTTAAAGACTTATTTTTTTATGATGAATACTTATTATCACACCATATTCCTTGCAACAATATTGCTAAGTTCTTGCACACAATTTTATTGCAAATATTTTGTAAAAACGTTTTAAATTAACATGTGTATCGTGAACTCACAAAGTAAATTTTTTTTGTTTTTTTTTCCGGATTGTTACGGTCTCATTCGTTGGTGGATTATTGTTTGCTCTCCGCTACACACAACACTCAAGAGATGACACAAGTCGGTATAACAATGCAATGTTTATTCTGCTATGTACAACTGTACAACTGGCTGTCTTGCCTTGACATCAAATACATCTATATATAACTGGCTGTATGCTCAAGCATGCCCTCGGTCCGACTCGACCATCCTGGGCCCATGCTCAAGTCCTCTTCAGATCTACGTAAATACACAAAGCGTTTAAGTCCCCTCGGTCCTAGCCTGACCGCTTCTGGGCGACATTAAACCTCAGCTCTCTGTGTTACTGCAACCCTGCAACTCCCCGGTCTATCCTGACCGGTCTGACCGCACAACACTATGCGAACTACACAGCTTTCTGCCACACCCCGCACTCATCTCGACTACTCTCTTATATACCTCCCAACTGGTCTCAACTGACCCCTGGCGTGTCCTCTGGTCGTCCCTGACATATCCCGTGTGACCAGAAGTTCACTCAGCCATCCTAGACATTATTCCCGTGATAGGAGTTCATACCCGTAAACAACGCCTTGACCCGACTCCAACACTGGCTCACAACAATCTCACAACAATCATTCGCAACAATCATTCGCAGTGATTCTCATACCCTGACATATCCCCCCTCTTCCGTTAGATTCTACTTACGGTAGAATCTCACAATACAACAAAGTCAGGGCATGGAATCACTGCACATTACAATTACAATAATATAATACATAATGAAATAATATCTTTCAAAATAATTTTATACACAACATGGCATGAAAAAAAAACTAGTATATACAACACACAGCATAAATCCACTTGGTCGTACCTTTATACGACTTCACTAATCCGCAACTCGTACTTTATCATTATCTTAATTCTCAAAGAACCAACCTTCGACCTACTACTGGTCATAACGCCTCACATATTAGTATCCAACAATTGACCATTTTTACGCTAGATTGTTTTCTATTTACCCACTGACTCTACTGGTTCCTCATATAAATTCCTTAAGATATTTATTCCAGGATTACCTCCAGCATGAGATAATGTTATAGGGATAACTACTTATCCAGACTATAGACATTTCAGCCTGATTGTATTTAACCCATTACAATCAATTATATAACAATCATGTGCATTTAGTAGTCGTAATCAACATAATTCATCATAATACACATAATCATGAACAAAATCATTATCATCATATCTCATAATTTCATCAATATATATTTAACATTTAACAGCCTCTCCATTCATGTTCAATAATAACTTGTTTCTACATAATAAATCCCTCACCCCGTCAAATGTTCTCTCTGTTTTTGTACTGGCCACCCAATTGTCCAAACTTCTAACCAATTTTGAGTGAAATAATCTAAAATTATTACTCTCCGGTACTAGACTATTCCACGCTTCCCTGTATTTCTCCCCATTAAATCCTGCATGTTGCAAAAGGAGTTGCTTGACAGTGTCATAATCATGCAGTTTTGTCCTAACGTCTTCCGTCATTAAGAATGATTGTAACTCAACCGTTAGCCTTACTTGTAACTCTATCAGCCATTGACTTTTTGGCACTTTCGCCTGAGTCACTACATGTTCAAATGTCGCCACATATTCGTCGAGTTCTTGGGACCCGTCAAATTTTTGCAAATTTTTTACTATTTGTCGAAGGTCTTTGTTTTCTCTCGAGTGGCCTGTCATGTCCAGTTCAGTTTCGTCTCTCCTTTTAATTTCTGCCAATTTCAATTCGTGCTCCCTTTCTTTCTGTCTCTGTTCCTCGTCATGCTTCCTAATGTCCGCGGCTTCCTGTCTTCTCTTATCTTCTCGTTCGTTTTCTTCCTGTCTTCTCTTATCTTCTCGTTCGTTTTCTTCCCATTGTCTCCACTTGTCTATTACGTATTTGTTTAACTCCTGCCCCTCTAACTGTAACTTTCTCCCCGTCTCCCTAAAGTCCGCCATTATTTTATCGATATCTTGTGTTTTTTTACTTCTCGTTTCCATATTGTTCGTTTATATATGACAGGTATGCTATATCTAATTATATATATTATATTATATATATATTATTTAACAGATCAATCTTACTATAGCACACTTCCCCAATTTAACACTATTTTATAAGTAATTAAGTACGTACTTACTGTGGGCTATATTTCAGACATAATATCCATATACAATGAAAGTCCCATTACACAATAAATATCCATTCGTAAGAAGTTCACAAAGTCACACTTTTTGCAGTTTCCTTGTCACTTAGTAATGTTTTTCTCCACCTTGAATATCTTCTCGATCTTTTCCCGATTTGAACTGTGGTGCTGTGGGTCGTCTCGGCTCCTTAGGGTCCCACTGTAGCTGGGACGGGATGGTTGGTTCTGCAACTTGACCTCCCGGTACAGTTTGTAATCGTCTTCTCTCGTAGTTGGCACCGTCTGTCGACGCCCTGACTGCCTGTGTTCGTCGCTGGTTCAGACGTCGTTGCTGTGCTGGTTCTGGTTCGAGGCGTAAGCCCTACGCCCTACGCTTGACTCTCCCTCGACTTGTACGGTATGTAACCGACCCCTAACAGTAGGTTCTGCACTGATGTGTTTTCGTCGTTTCTCTCACGTCGATTCTTGTGTTGCTGGCGGTGCTTGGCAATCCTGAGACTCTTTCGTTGGCTCGAGCCCCCATGTTACGGTCTCATTCGTTGGTGGATTATTGTTTGCTCTCCGCTACACACAACACTCAAGAGATGACACAAGTCGGTATAACAATGCAATGTTTATTCTGCTATGTACAACTGTACAACTGGCTGTCTTGCCTTGACATCAAATACATCTATATATAACTGGCTGTATGCTCAAGCATGCCCTCGGTCCGACTCGACCATCCTGGGCCCATGCTCAAGTCCTCTTCAGATCTACGTAAATACACAAAGCGTTTAAGTCCCCTCGGTCCTAGCCTGACCGCTTCTGGGCGACATTAAACCTCAGCTCTCTGTGTTACTGCAACCCTGCAACTCCCCGGTCTATCCTGACCGGTCTGACCGCACAACACTATGCGAACTACACAGCTTTCTGCCACACCCCGCACTCATCTCGACTACTCTCTTATATACCTCCCAACTGGTCTCAACTGACCCCTGGCGTGTCCTCTGGTCGTCCCTGACATATCCCGTGTGACCAGAAGTTCACTCAGCCATCCTAGACATTATTCCCGTGATAGGAGTTCATACCCGTAAACAACGCCTTGACCCGACTCCAACACTGGCTCACAACAATCTCACAACAATCATTCGCAACAATCATTCGCAGTGATTCTCATACCCTGACACGGATCCGTTTTTCACTATTTCAATACTATCTAGGACAAGCTAACGTGTTTTACACTGCACGTTTTATACGACCAATGGCTACTCGTGCTAACACAAAATGTCAACTATCTGACCAGAGGATACTCGTGCTTACACAAAATGTCAACTAGCTGATCAGATGATACTCGTGCTTACACAAAATGTCAACTAGCTGACCAGAGGATACTCGTGCTTACACAAAATGTCAACTAGCTGACCAGAGGATACTCGTGCTTACACAAAATGTCAACTAGCTTACCAGAGGATACTCGTGCTTACACAAAATGTCAACTAGCTGACCAGAGGATACTCGTGCTTACACAAAATGTCAACTAGCTAACCAGAGGATACTCTGTTTACACAAAATGTCAACTAGCTGACCACAGGCTACTCGTGCTTACACAAAATGTCAACTAGCTGACCAGAGGATACTCGTGCTTACACAAATTGCCATCAAGCTGTCTTATCGTGGATTTTTTTTATAGGGGCTTATTATTGAAACATAATGCCATTTCCTACCATAATATAGTTTTAGTATCACAAATTTAAATCGCTTTATATAGCTTTGTATTTCTAAGAGATTCATTAAATAGTTGAAGAAGGGATCCAATACGTTATAGTGAACGTTGTAAGGATTATAATAAATTGTTCAATTTTATTTTGCTTTGAAATTTTTCTGCACGAGAATTTTGTAAGATAATGAAAACGTGAAAAAAATCAAATACGATTAAACACATGTGTCTAAAGACTAAGCTTAAAACAAGTACAAACTTATTGTATACTGATATAAAATCTAGAAAAAAGACGTTGTACATGATATATTCCAAATATAATTGAGTATTCACATACCAATAATTATGTTTAAAATTTTATATACAAAGAATATAAAGATATTCTGTAGAATGTACAAAAGATATTACTAATTATAATGATGCTACTAATAATAATAAGAAGAATTTGATAATTTATTTAGCGCAGTACCTCGTCAAACTCTTGGGTTCACATTGGTTCATAAAAAGTAACACACATAATTTACATGTTAAGCAATTAATGTAAAACTTTCATATCCAAACGACAACATATAAAGACATTACGGTGCACATAAGCTACGTTTATCATTTAAAGAAATGTTTGATTGTTGTTTAATTATTATCAACAATAAATTTTGAAGATAGTTCTTTTTAATGCAGCCTTGAAGGCCTTATTAGTTTGTGTGTGCAGCTTTATTTACTATGTGTGTATGTGTGAGAGTGTGTATGTGTGTGTGTGCCCGCACGTGTGTGTTTTTAGAATTGGTTGAAAATTACTAGACGAGAAGCAGACTTCGATAATGAAAATGACCCCCTTTCCAGTCCATGACGGACTATGGGGCAAGTGATGTAGCGCTCACAAGTTTTTAGCCACCACTAACGAGCAGGGGAATGTGTGGCCAGCACAATGCCCCAGGGGCCTTGACAGTACCTGGGCTCGAACCCGCGACTCGGGATATGCCTTTGATCGATAAGTATATTTTCATCATAAATTATTATTCTTATCGTACATATATACAATACAAATTTTTTTTAAAACATATAGATGATTAAATGATTAACTGTGCATTTTGGCTGATCAGTACAGAACAATGAAACCATTGTAATTAAAGAAATGTGTATCATCATATTTGATGTGCATTAAAATTCCTGTAATCACCGCACCAAAAAGCATCGGTACTCATTTATTGAATATAACGTTACACTTGAGATATCATGGCCGTCAAGACTAATTAGAAGATAGTATTTCTTTTTTAAATCAAATCAAAATGTAAATTGTTATTTGAAAAGACATGTATTTTTTACTTTTATTACTTACATGTTTCGTTTCTTTGTATACAAATTAAAAATAAAAATAATAATATTTTTTTTAATGAATAATGATTTTACATTTTGTATTTATTTAAAAACAACGCAAAACCATAAAATTAATTTACTAACTTTACCTTATGTGTTTGTCAAATTCAATGATAAGCGAACTATTTCTTTCGGTCTTCGTACATGTCTATTAAAGTGCCATGCCACTTTTCTTCGATCCTTATAAGTAGGGATACAATGCTAATGAATCTCAAAGATTTTCCTACCCTAGATACATGATGATTCCCATTGTCTGCACGAGGTCTAATAAAAATATTTCACAAAATACAATTGTATTCTTTCTTGATTAATACAGATTTAATATGTTATATTAAATTATTAGTGTTTTAGTACAAATTTGAACAATAAAGATATTAAAGATCGTGTCCTTTTTGTAAATACGGCTTTAATAATAGGGAGAAAGTAGACAGTGAACAATTTATAACACCTTTGTACTTAAAAATAGAGAGGAGACCGTACACATATTCATTTTATAACATCTATTATAATAGCATGGAAAGTAGAGAAAATAGACATTGTAAAACATCAGAGGAAAGTTTGTTGTCTTCGGTCTGACTATAAATAATGACGTAGCCAAAGGGTTAAAATTGATGTACAAAAGTGTTCAGTTACGATACATAATTTAAACTAAATTATTTGATCATTGAAACAGTCTCAGCTAACAAGTTAATAAATTACTTTTCAGTTAATATAATTATCGAAGTAAAATCAAACCTATAAAGGGATTTTCTTTCTGTCAGTATTTATCAGGGTCTTGTCTCTTTGTTTTAGACATTTGTAATAATGAATTGTACGGGCGAGCAGCATTGCAACACTTGTCTGGTTGTATTTTCTTTCATTAGTTCTAATTGCATAGATTCCAAAATGTTGAATATAGTGTAGATTAAATATAGGGTTTGGAGAGAAAACATAATACATTTTTATACACATACCAAAATATTACAAATGTTAACAAGTAACAATTGTTCAATTGTTTAATTGTACTCTAGTGGACTATTTCGTTAAGGAAATATATTTAAAAAAAAACAACAACATTATAACAAAGATAAAATAAATAGTTTCCAATTAGTTTTAAATCACATTGCAAATATTGTGTTTAGTAATTTTATAAAGTTGTTTACAAGGTGTGTGGTTAATTTCGTTATGTTTCCATGATTCGTTTCTATTTGTGTTTTAAAAACATTTTAACAAGCGGGACATTGTTTTATATCTATCTATGAATTCATTTCCCATCAATGACGCACCACAAAGCACCGAGTCTGATGTATGTAATATAACATTGTGTTTAGAAAAATGAGCAAGTTAAATATGAACATTTTAATTTAAATTAAAACAAATTGACAAGGAATTAAAAATCTATAATACTTACTATTAATAACGTTGGTATTGTACATATTTCATGGTCGGTAAATACAAATTATTGCATAGAAAAATAAAATAAAAATAAATTGTACATTTTTTAAATCATAATTATTTTTAAAAATGTGAAAACTCTAAAATGTATATATTTAGTCTGGTTAATGTGATTGTGTACTTGTTGAACAGACAAGGATCTATATACCAAATACCTTGTGGGGAAAAAAGAACAACTTTTATTTATCCAAGTTGCACTTAACTTCGATCCCTAGAATTAGGGAAACAATTTCAATAAATTGCTAACATTCTTGGTTAGAAATAAGTGGTTAGAAATAAGCCATCCAACTATAATTTCAACAAAAAAATATGAACTTTTCTGTCACTCCAGCCTTTTAACAAAATATAAATTCGAGTAGAGACCTTTAGGGAAGTAACCTAACAAATGAATACTCACTGTGTTAAAGGGACGCTACCGCAATAGAGTTGATGCCCTTGACCACGTGATGTACGTCAATGACACGGCAGAGTTATGCGCTCACCCATTTAGAAAATACCACGTGTTTCCGTCCACTCTGCTCAGTTCAGAGCTCCCCTGTCAGAGGAAGCTTAACGGCGTTCACACGTGGACTTACTCAGAGGAGTTTACCAAGAGGCTGTACAGATGGGAGGTCAACGTCTACACATCAGGGGCGCCACTTGACACACACACACATATTTATATATACACAGTTTATTTCACGAGCAATGGTAATAAGTAAGCGATTTATATTTTCCATACTTTTTAAATTTACATTTGTACATTATCTATCAGTTAATAATGACAAATAAATTGTTTTATTTTGTGTTTAAATATGTTTTAATTTATATTTTTTTAGAGATGATTATTTGATGATGTATCCCTCAAACGCCAACAAAATATTTTAGTACTTGGAAATTTTTTTCCTTTATTATATATGCATACTTTCCTTATATAAAAAGCCATCAATGTTGTATTTGTTTTTAGTCATGTGACCTTAAGATAACTTTGCCAACTTTTTCTACTTGTGACCAAATATATATATATTTTTTTTAATTTACAATAAAAAATGTAAAATATAGAATAAAGTAAATGTATTAAAATTAAAATGTATACATTCTTCTAAAAAGACATCAAGTAGTTTCTCTTTGGAGTTAAAGATAAACATCTATTTTTAAATCCCTTATATTAACTTCACCGGCGTCTCTCTCTCTCTCTCTCTCTCTCTCTCTCTCTGTCTGTCTGTCTTGGGCTCGGCGGGCGGAAAAACAGAAGTAAAAAATGACCCACTTCCCATGATCCGATCAAACTGAAATTTGGCACACGGACCCGTCGAACCTAACAATGCATCGTATCAAAATTTCAGATCGATCAAACGTACCATAATTAACTTAATGCATTTTTAGTTTATCCTTATATGAGGTATGTAATTCAAAATTCACTGTTTGTAATTTTTTTTTAAATTCCAGTTCCACGTGAGTTTGAGTTGACGCCGACCGTCGTGTTGACTACGACCGTCGTGCCGACACCCCCTCACATCCCACCCCCATTTATTAAAGACAAGGGACATCACTCAGTGTCAGTCTGTAAATGTTTAAAAATAATCACTACTGTTAGTTATGTCTCATATATAAGGGATTTATAGTCAAAAACTTTGTTTTTACGGGTTTGTTTTATATTAAATCCCTTATATTAACTTCGCGGCCGTCTCTGTCTTGGGCTCGGCGGGCTCGGCGGGCGGAAAAACAGAAGTCAAAAATGACCCACTTCCCATGATCCGATCAAACTGAAATTTGGCACACGGACCCGTCTGACCTAACAATGCATCGTATCAAAATTTCAGATCGATCGAACGTACCGTAATTAAATTAATGCATTTTTAGTTTATCCTTATATGAGGTATGTAATTCAAAATTCACTGTAATCTTAGTTCCACGTGAGTTTGAGTTGACGCCGACCGTCGTGTTGACGACGACCGTCGTGCCGACACCCCCTCACATCCCACCCCCATTTATTAAAGACAAGGGACATCACTCAGTGTCAGTCTGTAAATGTTTAAAAATAATCACTACTGTTAGTTATGTCTCATATATAAGGGATTTATAGTCAAAAACTTTGTTTTTACGGGTTTGTTTTTTAAATCCCTTATATTAACTTCGCGGCCGTCTCTCTCTGTCTCTCTCTCTCTCATCTCATGGGCTCGGCGGGCGGAAAAACAGAAGTCAAAAATGACCCACTTCCAATGATCCGATCGAACTGAAATTTGGCACACGGACCCGTCTTACCTAACAATGCATCGTATCAAAATTTCAGATCGATCGAACGTACCGTAATTAAATTAATGCATTTTTAGTTTATCCTTATATGAGGTATGTAATTTAAATTCACGATTTGTTATTGTTTTTTTGCCACGTGAAAGTTTGAGCATTGAGGCGACCCAACGAAACGACGGTGCGCTTTTGTTTACATTTTACGTGTCACTCTGAGCTCGGTCAAGCGAATCGGTGACCAGACTTTTCCCCTCTCCCCCTCCCCACCCACCCCTCCCCCCCTAGGGTTATGAAGCAAAGTTGAGTTAAGACAGATTCAGTCTGTAAATGTTTGAAAATAATCAATACTGTTAGTTATGTCTCATATATAAGGGATTTATAGTCAAAAACTTTGTTTTTACGGGTTTGTTTTATTAAATCCCTTATATTAACTTCGCGGCCGTCTCTCTCTCTCTGTCTGTCTTGGGCTCGGCGGGCGGGCGGAAAAACAGAAGTCAAAAATGACCCACTTCCCATGATCCGATCGAACTGAAATTTGGCACACGGACCCGTCTGACCTAACAATGCATCGTATCAAAATTTCAGATCGATCGAACGTACCGTAATTAAATTAATGCATTTTTAGTTTATCCTTATATGAGGTATGTAATTCAAAATTCACTGTTTGTTATTGTTTTTTTTATCTCAGTTCCACGTGAGTTTGAGTTGACGCCGACCGTCGTGTTGACGCCGACCGTCGTGCCGACACCCCCTCACATCCCACCCCCATTTATTAAAGACAAGGGACATCACTCGGTGTCAGTCTGTAAATGTTTGAAAATAATCAATACTGTTAGTTATGTCTCATATATAAGGGATTTATAGTCAAAAACTTTGTTTTTACGGGTTTGTTTTATTAAATCCCTTATATTAACTTCGCGGCCGTCTCTCTCTCTCTGTCTTGGGCTCGCGGCGGGCGGGCGGAAAAACAGAAGTCAAAAATGACCCACTTCCCATGATCCGATCGAACTGAAATTTGGCACACGGACCCGTCTGACCTAACAATGCATCGTATCAAAATTTCAGATCGATCGAACGTACCGTAATTAAATTAATGCATTTTTAGTTTATCCTTATATGAGGTATGTAATTTAAATTCACGATTTGTTATTGTTTTTTTGCCACGTGAAAGTTTGAGCATTGAGGCGACCCAACGAAACGACGGTGCGCTTTTGTTTACATTTTACGTGTCACTCTGAGCTCGGTCAAGCGAATCGGTGACCAGACTTTTCCCCTCTCCCCCTCCCCACCCACCCCTCCCCCCCCCCTAGGGTTATGAAGCAAAGTTGAGTTAAGACAGATTCAGTCTGTAAATGTTTGAAAATAATCAATACTGTTAGTTATGTCTCATATATAAGGGATTTATAGTCAAAAACTTTGTTTTTACGGGTTTGTTTTATTAAATCCCTTATATTAACTTCGCGGCCGTCTCTCTCTTCTCTCTCTCTCTTCTCTGTCTTGGGCTCGGCGGGCGGAAAAACAGAAGTCAAAAATGACCCACTTCCCATGATCCGATCGAACTGAAATTTGGCACACGGACCCGTCTAACCTAACAATGCATCGTATCAAAATTTCAGATCGATCGAACGTACCGTAATTAAATTAATGCATTTTTAGTTTATCCTTATATGAGGTATGTAATTTAAATTCACGGTTTGTTATTGTTTTTTTGCCACGTGAAATTTTGAGCTGACGCATTGAGGCGACCCAACGAAGCGACGGGCGCTTTTGTTTACATTTTACGTGTCACTCTGAGCTCGGTCAAGCGAATCGGTGACCAGACTTTTCCCCTCTCCCCCCCACCCACCCCTCCCCCCCCACTAGGGTTATGAAGCAAAGTTGAGTTAAGACAGATTCAGTCTGTAAATGTTTGAAAATAATCAATACTGTTTAGTTATGTCTCATATATAAGGGATTTATAGTCAAAAACTTTGTTTTTACGGGTTTGTTTTATTTAAATCCCTTATATTAACTTCGCGGCCGTCTCTCTCTCTCTCTCTGTCTTGGGCTCGGCGGGCGGCGGGCGGAAAAACAGAAGTCAAAAATGACCCACTTCCCATGATCCGATCGAACTGAAATTTGGCACACGGACCCGTCTAACCTAACAATGCATCGTATCAAAATTTCAGATCGATCGAACGTACCGTAATTAAATTAATGCATTTTTAGTTTATCCTTATATGAGGTATGTAATTTCAAATTCACGGTTTGTTATTGTTTTTTTGCCACGTGAAATTTTGAGCTGACGCATTGAGGCGACCCAACGAAGCGACGGGCGCTTTTGTTTACATTTTACGTGTCACTCTGAGCTCGGTCAAGCGAATCGGTGACCAGACTTTTCCCCTCTCCCCCACCACCCCTCCCCCACCCCTCCCCCCCCCCACTAGGGTTATGATGCAAAGTTGAGTTAAGACAGATTCAGTCTGTAAATGTTTGAAAATAATCAATACTGTTAGTTATGTCTCATATATAAGGGATTTATAGTCAAAAACTTTGTTTTTACGGGTTTGTTTTATTAAATCCCTTATATTAACTTCGCGGCCGTCTCTGTCTCTCTGGGCTCGGCGGGCGGGCGGGCGGAAAAACAGAAGTCAAAAATGACCCACTTCCCATGATCCGATCGAACTGAAATTTGGCACACGGACCCGTCTGACCTAACAATGCATCGTATCAAAATTTCAGATCGATCGAACGTACCGTAATTAAATTAATGCATTTTTAGTTTATCCTTATATGAGGTATGTAATTCAAAATTCACTGTTTGTTATTGTTTTTTTTCTGCCAGTTCCACGTGAGTTTGAGTTGACGCCGACCGTCGTGTTGACGCCGACCGTCGTGCCGACACCCCCTCACATCCCACCCCCATTTATTAAAGACAAGGGACATCACTCGGTGTCAGTCTGTAAATGTTTGAAAATAATCAATACTGTTAGTTATGTCTCATATATAAGGGATTTATAGTCAAAAACTTTGTTTTTACGGGTTTGTTTTATTAAATCCCTTATATTAACTTCGCGGCCGTCTCTCTCTCTGTCTCTGGGCTCGGCGGGCGGGCGGGCGGAAAAACAGAAGTCAAAAATGACCCACTTCCCATGATCCGATCGAACTGAAATTTGGCACACGGACCCGTCTGACCTAACAATGCATCGTATCAAAATTTCAGATCGATCGAACGTACCGTAATTAAATTAATGCATTTTTAGTTTATCCTTATATGAGGTATGTAATTTAAATTCACGATTTGTTATTGTTTTTTTGCCACGTGAAAGTTTGACGCATTGAGGCGACCCAACGAAGCGACGGGTGCGCTTTTGTTTACATTTTACGTGTCACTCTGAGCTCGGTCAAGCGAATCGGTGACCAGACTTTTCCCCTCTCCCCCTCCCACCCACCCCTCCCCCCCCCCACTAGGGTTATGAAGCAAAGTTGAGTTAAGACAGATTCAGTCTGTAAATGTTTGAAAATAATCAATACTGTTAGTTATGTCTCATATATAAGGGATTTATAGTCAAAAACTTTGTTTTTACGGGTTTGTTTTATTAAATCCCTTATATTAACTTCGCGGCCGTCTCTCTCTCTCTCTGTCTCTGGGCTGGGCGGGCGGGCGGAAAAACAGAAGTCAAAAATGACCCACTTCCCATGATCCGATCGAACTGAAATTTGGCACACGGACCCGTCTGACCTAACAATGCATCGTATCAAAATTTCAGATCGATCGAACGTACCGTAATTAAATTAATGCATTTTTAGTTTATCCTTATATGAGGTATGTAATTCAAAATTCACTGTTTGTTATTGTTTTTTTTCTGCCAGTTCCACGTGAGTTTGAGTTGACGCCGACCGTCGTGTTGACGCCGACCGTCGTGCCGACACCCCCTCACATCCCACCCCCATTTATTAAAGACAAGGGACATCACTCGGTGTCAGTCTGTAAATGTTTGAAAATAATCAATACTGTTAGTTATGTCTCATATATAAGGGATTTATAGTCAAAAACTTTGTTTTTACGGGTTTGTTTTTATTAAATCCCTTATATTAACTTCGCGGCCGTCTCTCTCTTTGTCTTGGGCTCGGCGGGCGGGCGGGCGGAAAAACAGAAGTCAAAAATGACCCACTTCCCATGATCCGATCGAACTGAAATTTGGCACACGGACCCGTCTGACCTAACAATGCATCGTATCAAAATTTCAGATCGATCGAACGTACCGTAATTAAATTAATGCATTTTTAGTTTATCCTTATATGAGGTATGTAATTTAAATTCACGATTTGTTATTGTTTTTTTGCCACGTGAAAGTTTGAGCATTGAGGCGACCCAACGAAACGAGTGATGCGCTTTTGTTTACAATTTTACGTGTCTCTGAGCTCGGTCAAGCGAATCGGTGACCAGACTTTTCCCCTCTCCCCCCACCCACCCCTCCCCCCAACCCCACCCACCCCTCCCCCCCCCCTAGGGTTATGATGCAAAGTTGAGTTAAGACAGATTCAGTCTGTAAATGTTTGAAAATAATCAATACTGTTAGTTATGTCTCATATATAAGGGATTTATAGTCAAAAACTTTGTTTTTACGGGTTTGTTTTATTAAATCCCTTATATTAACTTCGCGGCCGTCTCTCTCTTTCTCTCTCTCTCTTTCTCTGTCTTGGGCTCGGCGGGCGGAAAAACAGAAGTCAAAAATGACCCACTTCCCATGATCCGATCGAACTGAAATTTGGCACACGGACCCGACTAACCTAACAATGCATCGTATCAAAATTTCAGATCGATCGAACGTACCGTAATTAGATTAATGCATTTTTAGTTTATCCTTATATGAGGTATGTAATTTCAATTACCGGTTTGTTATTGTTTTTTTGCCACGTGAAATTTTGAGCTGACGCATTGAGGCGACCCAACGAAGCGACGGGCGCTTTTGTTTACATTTTACGTGTCACTCTGAGCTCGGTCAAGCGAATCGGTGACCAGACTTTTCCCCTCTCCCCCACCAACCCCTCCCCCACCCCTCCCCCCCACTAGGGTTATGATGCAAAGTTGAGTTAAGACAGATTCAGTCTGTAAATGTTTGAAAATAATCAATACTGTTAGTTATGTCTCATATATAAGGGATTTATAGTCAAAAACTTTGTTTTTACGGGTTTGTTTTTTAAATCCCTTATATTAACTTCGCGGCCGTCTCTGTCTTGGGCTCGGCGGGCGGGCGGGCGGAAAAACAGAAGTCAAAAATGACCCACTTCCCATGATCCGATCGAACTGAAATTTGGCACACGGACCCGTCTGACCTAACAATGCATCGTATCAAAATTTCAGATCGATCGAACGTACCGTAATTAAATTAATGCATTTTTAGTTTATCCTTTTTTGAGGTATGTAATTCAAAATTCACTGTTTGTTATTGTTTTTTTTCTGCCAGTTTCACGCGAGTTTGAGTTGACGCCGACCGTCGTGTTGACGCCGACCGTCGTGCCGACACCCCCTCACATCCCACCCCCATTTATTAAAGACAAGGGACATCACTCGGTGTCAGTCTGTAAATGTTTGAAAATAATCAATACTGTTAGTTATGTCTCATATATAAGGGATTTATAGTCAAAAACTTTGTTTTTACGGGTTTGTTTTTATTAAATCCCTACTATTAACTTCGCGGCCGTCTCTCTCTCTCTCTCTGTCTTGGGCTCGGCGGGCGGGCGGGTGGAAAAACAGAAGTAAAAAATGACCCACTTCCCATGATCCGATCGAACTAAAATTTGGCACACGGACCCGTCTGACCTAACAATGCATCGTATCAAAATTTCAGATCGATCGAACGTACCGTAATTAAATTAATGCATTTTTAGTTTATCCTTATATGAGGTATGTAATTTAAATTCACGATTTGTTATTGTTTTTTTGCCACGTGAAAGTTTGATCATTGAGGCGACCCAACGAAACGACGGTGCGCTTTTGTTTACATTTTACGTGTCACTCTGAGCTCGGTCAAGCGAATCGGTGACCAGACTTTTCCCCTCTCCCCCCACCCACCCCTCCCCCCCCACCCCAAAGACCCCTCCCCCCACCCCCCCTCCCCCCCCCACTAGGGTTATGATGCAAAGTTGAGTTAAGACAGATTCAGTCTGTAAATGTTTGAAAATAATCAATACTGTTAGTTATGTCTCATATATAAGGGATTTATAGTCAAAAACTTTGTTTTTACGGGTTTGTTTTATTTCTTCACATTATGTATCTTTGACGCTATCACTTTTGATAGGAAATGATATTGATAGTAACCATCCATCCCTTATTCTGGAATGTTTATTGTTCTTTGATGGACAATTTGTTCTCGATTCAACTGATCGTCTCTAACATTTCATGTCTTTGTAGTCATTTATATGAATGATAACACAGATTGAGAACCGTTTACCGACTATTTTAGCGCGTATCTTAGTGACATAAAGAATACGTGTATGTAAAAGATTGTAACTGACGAGAGGATGAAAGATAGAAAAAGATCACTATGATAGGAAGTACAGCGTCACATTAAATACATTAAAACTACACAAAATATCTTTCTTATCTTATCTATACAGACGCTCCTTATATGGAGAAGATAATAATTGCCTCCACAGACCATGACAGATGATCTGTAGGCAAGTGATGCAGCGTTCACAAAGGCCACGGCTTTGTGGGTTCCACGCATTACCCAGCCGCCAAACTAGTGTTAGGTACATATTCGGAGCTGGGTGACTCAGTGATGCTCTAGGCCCCGAATACAAATCCTTGTCTTCACATAGATTGGAACCCGTGACCCTCGGTACGCCAGTCGAGCGCGCTGCCACTCGACCACCGCGTCAGAAGTTGACAACATTTTCTGTTATATATTGGATAGACTAACATGTTATAAACAATTTAGAGACCATTTTGTATACATTTTTTCTATAAATTATTCTAAGTTTTTATCTTATGTTATATTATCTGTTTCACACGATTTTTCTACGCAGAAGATTATTGTGTCCTAACCTTAGATACGGTGTGCTGTTGTTCTTAAACATTTAATAGAGTTTTAAATGTTAATAGAGTATTGGTTTCCTCAGGCCACCCATTCCATGACCGAATTCATATTCGTATATGAAAAAAATGCGTATCTCAAGGATAACCTCCACATTATTACGTTCTGCAGTGTTAGATTAGTTCTATAGATATAATGTTTCGTGACGTAGAGGCCACAATTATAAATATATATAAAACGCCGTGTATCTAGGGTAGATAATTCGTTGAGTTTTAAATTGAGTTTTATGTGATCTTATTTTTAAATAAATAATACTCAGTTTTGTAATTTCTTTTACATTGTAAAATTTGTCACAAGATAAAACATAAAGATAGTTAAATTTAATGCCTTTAATGCGGCTGGATAGCGAAGTCGATAGTGCGCTCGCCTCAAAAGCTGAGGGGCGTGGGATCGATCCCACGTTAAAGCGACTATAAAAAATGTTGATGAATGACTAACGCTAAGAAAGTCCTCCGCTGATCTGGAGAGGGATGGGCGCCGCCAAGCCCGAGAACGTTCTAATAGAAAAATTGGAATCTCCTACGACTACGATATTATAACGAGGATATGGGACTAAAAGCCTTTAAATTTAGGGCTGATATGGATTAATTTAAATTTAATCGTTAACTTTTGAAAAATTTTAGATTAATTAATTGATAATTTCGATTAATGCCAAAAATAGAAATTTATTACGTCATTAAACTGAACATTTCAAGGGAAGTAACAAAAACAGGTAATTGACTTTCTTTTTTATTTTATTGAGTTATTTCTCCTGTCTTAAAGACATTGAAAATTAAGAATATTTTGAACTAAATTTTATGACAATGTGTTGATACTCGATAGTATGTTTGTGCTGAAGGTCGTACGTCAGCGATGTATTTGATCCTTTAAAAGAGAATTGTTTATGGCAGTGAACACAGTAAACTTTTTCACTATCTTAACTTTGCAATCCGCAGTTAGCTTAAAAACAAAATATTTACTCAACTTTCTAGTTATGTTTAAATTTAACTGTGCTGATGCTGTCAGCTATTTTTTAGTTGACATCTGCCGGTCCACATAGATTAATATATTATAATTATAAATAAATAAATTATAATATTACGTGGGAGACGTTTGTACGTAAATAAATATATAAATTATTATTAATTATTAATTATTTATTATTTATTAATTAAAACATTTAAAAAATATTATAAATATTTTCTTTAATTGTAATCAAATCTCTATCGATTGACATAAGTTTTTTAACGATAAATCGAGAAATTAATCGTTAATTTCCGCAGCCCTACTTTAAATATAAATATACATACACCTATATAAATAAATAAAAATTCTCTCTATATGTTTATCATATACCAGATAAGTGTAATTTAATAGTATACATTAGAGTTAGAGTAGGATTAATCAAATTATGAAAACTATAGAAAGTACTTTTTTAATATGGTTTGGTCCCCTTAAAACCAAATAATTACGCTATATTTATGATAAAATTGTGAAACACTTTCAAATCCTTCGAAATCGCTCAAACATTCACTAAAAAAACCTTCGAAGTCGCTCAAACATTCACTAACAAAACCTGCTAAGTCGCTCAAACATTCACTAACAAAACCTTCTAAATTACCAGCCAAACCATATGTAGCAAATTAGAGAAGGAACCAATCACAATTTAATTTTCTAGCATTTAATTTTGTTTCCCTGACAGTCAATTAGGGTAAACATGATGCTACTTTCGTAGACATTGACAACAAATCCCTCATCAAATAGAAAACAACTTCATGAACAAAAGTAATTTTAATTTTATTACGTAACGTTTTTATTTTTTTTTAATATTACATAAATTAGAATTAAGCTTAATCTCAGATTTGAGAACGTAGTGATGAAGTTAAATTCAATTTTGTTTATAGTCGAACGGCGATAGACTGGTCATTAGACTCAAGGGTTACACGACAAGTGTTATATATTATTGTTGTTTATAGTTGACCGGTGATAGACTGGTCACTAGACTCAAGGGTTACACGACAAGTGTTATATATTATTGCTCTCGGTAATTCTCTTTGGGGCACATATTGTTTCAGAAAAAAATTAAATATAAATTCGTAGTTTTGTACACTAGTAATGTAATTCTTAATTGCAATAAGTGTAGCTTTGTTTAATTGTATTACCTTTACGGGATATTTCCTATCACAGTTGCTAATAAAAATAATGATACTAATACTAAAAACTCCACCCTTTGATTAAAATTTTTAAAAATTTAAAAAAAAAGGAAATATGTTTTTGGGCTGTAGATAATAAAAATAATAAGTGTATCATAACCATTGAATTGATGGATGAGGTATGTTTTCTTTTCCTGTTTAGTTGTGCATGCCAGATACTACAAACACATTTTAAAATTTCCACAAAGCTAATCTTATTAATATTTTCACATAATAATTGTAAACATACACAGCATTCAGCATAAAAGACGAGTGAATGAAAACAATTTATTTTCATTGTAATGCAAGAAGGCATTATTCTACTTTCCTTTAATTATTTGTTACTGTCACAACATTTAGCCAAATAAAGTTACCACTTTGGTCAAATAGAAACTTTTATTCAATTATCTACAGTAACTGTATATTCCTTGAATTTGTACTTTATATATGTGACAGGGTGGAGGGTTTTTTTTGAAAATGGTCAAAAATAGCAAAACGTACATTACAGAGGGCACATATTTCAAATATTGTATTTATATTTATCACTACACCGAAAAGCACCGGTGCTGACACATTGAATATAACAATATAACAATGTACTGGAGAGAACTTAGCTTAAACAAAAAGTTGAATTTATGTGATTCTATCAAAAATAAATTTACCATACTATGACACGGTGTATGATGACATTTTTCTTTACTTAAAAGATTTAATGAATTTTCAATCTGAAACTGGCAATTGAAATGTCTAAATGTAAAACAAAAAAGTCGATTTTAAAACTTTATTGTTTTTAAAACTACGAAACGATTAAATTAATTTATTTACTTTTACTTTAAGTTTTGTATAATTGTTTCAGATGCGCAGAATTCTTGCTATACGTATTGGTCTATTCTATTTCTTCTAAGTGGCATGCCACTTAATTTCGATCCCTATAATTTGGGATATAAATACAAATGTACGTTTTTAGTGAAAGGATTCTCCTATCCCTGGTATATTTTAATTCCATTTACAACGTAATTTACATCCTCACAAGAATTTGCACAGGGAGACTATAGGAACATTCTCTTCAAATTTAAAATAAATCAACTCACTCACAAACTAAATACATATTCTTAGGAACAAAACACAATATTAAACAAAGAACATTAACAATTACTAAGTAAAATGGGGGAGTATCTCTCATTATAGAAATTATAGGAGAGAACACTAGAAAGGAATCATGAAATACATTAAAACATTATTAATAAGGAACCAGATTTGTAAATTTAATAGCCATGGAGAATAGCACTACACATTACAATAAAAGAAAACAATCATAATTTTACACAGTATGCTTCCAAACAATACACTGCAATGAAGCGATAATACAATAAAAAAAACACCAAAGAAATGTATGCACATTTAATAAAAAGACAATCAACACCGCTAAACAATAGCATTAAATAGACAAAAGATTATAGAATAGCAAACATTGAGGACACGTTTAATATACACGTGTTGAAGAAATATTAAATCAAGAATGAATGCAGGGCTTTTTTGGACCTGCTCGTGCTGAACTTTTGTCTTTTTTGTGCTGGTGTTGAGTTCATAGTTTGGAAATGTATCTGTTACGTCTCTATGTTTAGGTGGATTGTACCTTGCTCTCCGCTACACACAACATACACAAGAGATGACACAAGTCTGTGTAACGATGCAATGTTTATTCTACTATAAACAACTGTACAACTGGCTGTCTTGCCTTGACATAAAATACATCTATATATAACGGCTGTATGCTCCAGCATGCCCTCGGTCCGACCCGACCGCTTCTGGGCGACGTTAAACTCAACTCTGTTTTTCTGCTACCCTGCAGCTCCCCGGTCTATCCTGACCGGTCTGACCGCACAACACTGTGCGAACTACCCAGATGTCTGCCACCCTGCCCTCGTCTCGACTACTCTCTTATAAACCCCCCCAACTGGTCTCAACTGACCCTGGCGTGTCCTCTGGTCATGTCCCTGAAATATCCCGTGTGACCAGAAGCTCACTCAGACATCACTAGACATTATTCCCGTGATAGGAGTTCATACCCGTAAACAACGCCTTGACCCGACTCCAACACTGGCTCACAACAATCTCACAACAATCATTCGCAACAATCATTCGCAGTGATTCTCATACCCTGACATATCCCCCCTCTTCCGTTAGATTCTACATACGGTAGAATCTAACAATACAACAAAGTCAGGGCATGGAATCACTGCACATTACAATTACAATAATATAATACATAATGAAATAATATCTTTCAAAATAATTTTATACACAACATGGCATGAAAAAAAAACTAGTATATACAACACAGAGCATAAATCCACTTGGTCGTACCTTTATACGACTTCACTAACCCGCAACTCGTACGTTATCATTATCTTAATTCTCAAAGAACCAACCTTTGACCTACTACTGGTCATAACACCTCACATATTAGTATCCAACAATTGACAATTTTTACGCTAGATTGTTTTCTATTTACCAACTGACTCTACTGGTTCCTCATATAAATTCCTTAAGATATTTATTCCAGGATTACCTCCAGCATGAGATAATGTTATAGGGATAACTACTTATCCAGACTATAGACATTTCAGCCTGATTGTATTTAACCCATTACAATCAATTATATAACAATCATGTGCATTTAGTAGTCGTAATCAACATAATTCATCATAATACACATAATCATGAACAAAATCATTATCATATCTCATAATTTCATAAATATATATATATATATATAATAATTACATCTCCTTATAATGAAATTTTGCCCGAGGTCACCCGGAGCCAAAAATTATAATAAAAACATCAGCACGAAAATACAACCATCTCATATTTATTTACAACCATCCGTAAGTACTAACTAACCTAAGTACATAATCGTTATGAAACTTTACAATCATGTTCATATAATAATAATACTGGCCCGAGGTGACTCAGACCTCAATTTCTACTTAAATTAGTCCCCCTGTATCCCCTGGTCGCCGTAACCCGACCGAATTTTGATGTAAATATCTAACCAATCTAGCTGCCATATCTGCTTATTGCCGAGATAAAAAATCTGCAATAATGTTATCTTCACCTTTAATGTATTCCACGTTGAAATCGTATTCCTGTAACATCAAAGACCACCTGGAAACTCTTGAATTTTCAAATTTAGTCGTGTTCAAATATTTTAACGCTTGGTGGTCACACTGGAGCGTAAATCTTGCCCCCATTAAATAGTAGGATAATTTCTGAATTCCCCATATTATTGCCAAGCATTCCCTCTCTATTGTTGAGTATCTTGTTTCCCTGTCAACCAGTTTACGACTAATATATTTAACCGGGTGGAGCATATTGTCTCTCTTCTGCATCAAACATGCCCCCAATCCCTTCGTTGACGCATCTGTACGAACTATAAAGGGTTCCTTAATGTCGGGCAGAACCAAAATGGGGTTATTTGTTAAATAGTTTTGGATTGTATCCAATGCTTGTTGGCATTCCTTAGTCCAACATATATTATTAGGTTTACCTTTCTTTGTAAGGTCCGTCAATGGGGCTGTTATCGTTGAAAAATTAGGTATAAATTTATTGTAATACGCTATTAGGCCAACTAGTCCCCTTACTTGTCTCTTATTTTTGGGTCGTTCTATTTCCAACACTTTGTTTATATTGTTCATGTCCGGTTTTAAGATGCCTGCTCCAATTCTATGTCCCAGAAATTCGATTGATTCTTTACCTATTTCTAACTTAGATGGTTTAATGGTGAACCCTGCCTTTTTCAAAATCTCTAAAACCTCTCGAGTAACTCGTATATGTGACTCCCAGTCGTCTGTGTATACACAGATATCGTCAAAATAAGTAACTACCTCTTTTACTCCTTTGAATAATTTCTTAACAATTTTATTGAACGTTGCCGGTGCGGTTGCCAATCCGAATGGCATAAAGTTATATTGATATGCCCCGTCTGGGCCTTGAAAAGCTGTGTATTCTTTGCTTTTCTCCTCAAGAGGTATTTGCCAATATCCCTTTGTTAAGTCTAGTTTCGTAAAGTATTTGGCTTTATTCATGTGTTCTAGAAGTTTATCCTGGTTAGGTATAACTTCTGCTACTTTTTTTGTAATTGCGTTCAATTTTCTATAATCCACGCAAGTCCGAATCGATCCATCTTTTTTCTTAATTAAAACTAAGGGAGAGCAATATGGTGACTGTGATTCCTCGATTATACCTAGTTCTAACATCATACTAATCTCTTCTTTTAGACTTTGAATCATATGTATAGGTATTGCATAAGGTTTTACGTTAATGGGCTTAGAGTCTAATAATTCTATTTTGTGCGTACCCGCCGATGTTTTCCCTGGGATATCTGAAATGATTTCTTTGTACTCTTGCACCATATCGTCAACTTGTCTTTTCTGTTTCTCCGTTAGTTCCTTATTAATGTCAATGCCTGAATTACCCTTGACGTTGATTAACGGAATTTGCTTAATGTCTTCCCTATTTACATCTTCCTCTTCTTCTTCGGCTATCACTGTGGCACTGGCACCATTAATTGTCTTTTCATTTTTCTCTGCTGCCGATAAGTTCGCATCTGTGTTATCCATGTTATTTTCGACAAATTTTGTTAATCTGTTGAGGTGATAAACTATACGCTTATGTCCCTTCGCAATCTCTACATTAAATTTCGATAATTTTCTCGTGACGGTGAATGGACCTTCTGAATACAGAGCGAGTTTATTTCCTTTTTTAGGTTTCAACACGAGCACTTTGTCACCAATTTGTATATCTTTCTCTCTAGCCCTTTGATCATAATATTGTTTATATTTATTTGCCTTTCCTTTCGTGATTGCCTCTGTTTTATATAACCCTGATTTTATTCTGTTTTTGAGGTCTATTATATATTCATATGTTGTTTTACCTTCCTCTGTCGTATTTTCATTTGTTAGTATTTTCCTTAAAATTGACATTGGTCCTCTCACTTTCCGCCCGAAGAGGAGTTCATAAGGAGACATTGCCGTTGTCTCGTTCGGAACTTCCCGATATGCAAACAAAATTGCCGGCAAAAATCTATCCCAATTGTTGGGTTCCTCATCTGCCACTTTTCTTAACATGCTTTTTAAGGTGCCATTTAATCTTTCCACCATCCCGTTAGACTGTGGGTGGTAAATAGAAGAGTGACTGGATTTTATGTTAAACAATTCACACACCTGTTTGTACATATCGGAGGAGAACTGGGGCCCGTTATCTGACAAGATCTCTTCCGGGAATCCCATTCTAGAGAATATTGTTAATAGGGCCTCATAAACGTCTTGTGTTGTTATATTTTTTAGTGCAATAGCTTCAGGCCAACGAGTAGCCATATCTACCAACGTAAGGATATATCTATTCTTATTATCACTTAATTGTAATGGCCCTACGATATCAATAGCAACCTTCTGAAATGGTGTTCCGATCACTTCCATTTGACCTAACTCTATGGGTTTTATGCTCCCCGGTGGACGTGCTTTTTGGCAAATAGGGCAAGACTTAATGAATTCCTTGATATCTATGCTCATACGTGGCCAGAAATACTGAGAAAAAATTCTGTATTTGGTTCTTCTGACTGACATGTGTCCGGCTAATGCTGTTGTATGAGCCGTTTCTAAGACTAATCGTCGGTATGGTTTCGGAATCACCAATTTTTTTTCAACACTGTTATCTATTTTAGAAATAAATATCCTGTATAGTATATTATTGTTTATTTCAAACGTTATTATTCCTTGTTTGGTGTTTTCCACCCTCTGACTTTTAGCTTTTTGCCATAGTTTATTTAATCCACCATCCTTTGCCTGCTCTTCAGCTAAATTGATGTGTTCAAATATTTTTGGAATTGTACTAATCACAGTTTTCATTTGTGGTCCTCCCCCTTTATCTCGTTTATTCTGGGCCCTGGTAACTACGTTACCGTGATGGAATGGTGTGTCCTCGTCGGATCTAACATTTCCTAAAATCACATCTGTTACCGGGTCTTCAAAAAGGGCGGACAAAAATCTACCGCAGAGGTAAGGGGTTTTAATGTCTACTATAGCAGTTTCAAACGTTTTTATTGTCCCATCGATAAGTTTAACTGTAAAGGTCTGATCAGTCATGTATTTTTTTGGTATTAAACTCTTTCTGCACCCTACGATTGTACAGCCGGTGTCTCTAAGAAGAGAAGCTTCCTTCCCTAACAACAAGCATTTTTCGACATTTAACCTACCCGTGGACTTTCTAAAAATATCGCTCATACTTCCCCCCCATTGTGTATTGCGAAACTGCCCCCTTTTTCTAGGTTTATACCCCTGCCACTGTATAGTACGGCCCTGTTTGCAATCTTTGCTTAGTCACCTATCCTGGCTGTACCATGGATACTTATTTCCATAGCTATATTTCTGGTCTGAGCTTTTATACTGATTTCCCTTCGCATTTGCAGGCATCCTATTATTGGCCCATTTCTGTCGACAGTTGGCCATTAGGTGACCCCTCTGACCACAGTTAAAGCATGTACCCATTACTCGGCCCTCCGTCGAGCGACTTCTAGACTTGCCTCCATATTCACCCCTATATTCCGCCACACCCCCTACCAGTGGCTGTGTATTGACTTTCCGACTTAATTGTCCTTGTCCTGCCGACTTTATATGGTCAATTTGTGTCAGTACGTCCTCACATTTGGGGGCATTATTCATTAAGATGCATTTAATAGCCTCTTCATTCATGTTCAATAATAACTTGTTTCTACATAATAAATCCCTCAACCCCTCAAATGTTCTCTCTGTTTTTGTACTGGCCACCCAATTGTCTAAACTTCTAACCAATTTTGAGTGAAATAATCTAAAATTATTACTCTCCGGTGCTAGACTATTCCACGCTTCCCTGTACTTCTCCCCATTAAATCCTGCATGTTGCAAAAGGAGTCGCTTGACAGTGTCATAATCATGCAGTTTTGTCCTAACGTCTTCCGTCATTAAGAATGATTGTAACTCAACCGTTAGCCTTACTTGTAGCTCTATCAGCCATTGACTTTTTGGCACTTTCGCCTGAGCCACTACATGTTCGAATGTCGCCACATATTCGTCGAGTTCTTGGGACCCGTCGAATTTTTGCAAATTTTTTAATATTTGTCGAAGGTCTTTGTTTTCTCTCGAGTGGCCTGTCATGTCCAGTTCAGTTACGTCTTTCCTTTTAATTTCTGCCAATTTCAATTCGTGCTCCCTTTCTTTCTGTCTCTGTTTCTCGTCATACTCTCTCTGTTCCTTTAACCTTTCCTGTGTTTGAAAATCTTTCCATTGCTCTCTCACATATCCGTCTAGTTCCTCCCCTCTGAGTGCGAGTTTTTCTCCTTGTTTTTTAAACGACTCTAATTTCTCGTCCATGTTTATACCCTTACTACTGCTTCTAGTTTCCATTCTACTTCTACAATAACTTACAACTTACTTAATCTAGCTTCCCTTATTGTCCGTTTATATCAGACAGGTATGCTATATCTATATATATTATCTAACAGATCAATCTTGCTATAGCACACTTCCCCAATTTAACACTATTTTATAAGCAATTAAGTACGTACTTACTGTGGGTTATATTTCAGACATAATATCCATATACAATGAAAGTCCCATTACACAATAAATATCCATTCGTAAGAAGTTCACAAAGTCACACTTTTTGCAGTTTCCTTGTCACTTAGTAATGTTTTTCTCCACCTTCAATATCTTCTCGAACTTGTCCCGATTTGAACTGTGGTGCTGTGGGTCGTCTCGGCTCCTCAGGGTCCCACTGTAGCTGGGGCGGGATGGTTGGTTCTGCAACTTGACCTCCCGGTACAGTTTGTAATTGTTTTCTCTCGTAGTTGGCACAATCTGGTTCCGACGTCGTTGTTTTGCTGGTTCTGGTTCGAGGTATCTCTTGTAGTTGGTCTTCTGGCTGGTAATGTTCCGTACTGGGACTTGCTAGGCCTCGTCTATCAGAAAATCCGCTGATACGTTGATCGTTGCCCTACGATGGATACAGTAGTCTGTATCAGAGGCGCTGTACTGAAAAGTACAGGCGCACATACCGCTGTGCTGATGTGGTTCCGTCCCATCTCTCGTAGTGTTTGGCGGTGCTAGGCAATCCAGAGACAATTCGGGCCCCCATGTTACGTCTCTATGTTTAGGTGGATTGTACCTTGCTCTCCGCTACACACAACATACACAAGAGATGACACAAGTCTGTGTAACGATGCAATGTTTATTCTACTATAAACAACTGTACAACTGGCTGTCTTGCCTTGACATAAAATACATCTATATATAACGGCTGTATGCTCCAGCATGCCCTCGGTCCGACCCGACCGCTTCTGGGCGACGTTAAACTCAACTCTGTTTTTCTGCTACCCTGCAGCTCCCCGGTCTATCCTGACCGGTCTGACCGCACAACACTGTGCGAACTACCCAGATGTCTGCCACCCTGCCCTCGTCTCGACTACTCTCTTATAAACCCCCCCCAACTGGTCTCAACTGACCCTGGCGTGTCCTCTGGTCATGTCCCTGAAATATCCCGTGTGACCAGAAGCTCACTCAGACATCACTAGACATTATTCCCGTGATAGGAGTTCATACCCGTAAACAACGCCTTGACCCGACTCCAACACTGGCTCACAACAATCTCACAACAATCATTCGCAACAATCATTCGCAGTGATTCTCATACCCTGACAGTATCCACACTGGACAATGTATCAACACTGAACAATGTATCCACACTGGACAATGTATCCACACTGGACAATGTATCCACACTGGACAATGTATCCACACTGGACAATGTATCCACACTGGACAATGTATCCACACTGGACAATGTATCCACACTGGACATTGTACCAACACTGGACAATGTATCCACACTGGAAAATGTATCCACACTGGACAATGTATCCACACTGGAAAATGTATCCACACTGGACAATGTATCCACACTGGACAATGAATCCACACTGGACAATGTATCCACACTGGACACTGTATCCACACTGGACAATGGATCCACACTGGACAATGTATCCACACTGGACAATGTATCCACACTGGACAATGTATCCACACTGGACAATGTATCCACACTGGACAATGTATCCACAGTGGACAATGTATCCACACTGGACAATGTATCCACACTGGACAATGTATCCACACTGGACAATGTATCCACACTTGACAATGTATCCACACTGGACAATGTATCCACACTGGACAATGTATCCACACTGGACAATGTATCCACACAGGACAATGTATCCACACTTGACAATGTATCCACACTGGACAATGTATCCGCACTGGACAATGTATCCACACTGGACAATGTATCCACACTGGACAATGTATCCACACTGGACAATGTATCCACACTGGACAATGTATCCACACTGGACAATGTATCCACACTTGACAATGTATCCACACTGGACAATGCATCGTCACTAAACAATGTATCCACACTGGACAATGTATCCACACTGCTGAACTTATGTCGTCTTCGTGCTGATTTTGAGTTTATAGTTTGATAAGACTCTGGACAATGTATCCACACTGGACAATGTATCCAGACTGCATGGACAATGTATCCTGACTGGACAATGTATCCAGACCGGACAATGTATCCAGACTGCATGGACAATGTATCCTGACTGGACAATGTATCCAGACTGCATAGACAATGTATCCTGACTGGACAATGTATCCAGACTCGACAATGTATCCAGACTGGACAATGTATCCAGACTGCTTTGAAAGTGTGCTTAGATTTTGCGTTGAGGGTAAAATTACAACAAATATAAGATCATGGTTGTTGTCTCATAACAGTAATTGTGTTATTTATATTGAGGATATATACCAAATATTGGATTATATCATATAATAAATGTTTACATATAGTACTTGGGAATACAAACACATTGCACGTTATTTCAATTGAGGGTATATATTATAGACAGGATTTTATTATATAGTGTATGTTTACATTTGAATGTGGGAGTACAAAACTATATTATGGTATTTATATTGAGGATATATATTATATATAGAGGTTCATATTATATGGCGTATGCTAGAATGTACTATGTGCAGAGGCGTCCCTAGTGTTGGTGTCGGCCATTGTGGTAGCTCACAACTTACTCCATAGACCTCATCCAAGACCGCCTGTACCAAATTACTGGAACATACAAAGTTTTATTTTGTATGTGTCACCCTTTGTCATGGTATTACACAGTGCGGTCCTCACCTACGCAACCCAATAGTGACGCCTCTGCACGTGATAGGATTAGGTGCAGTGATGCATAAAATAATGTTTCGAGCAGCGTCTTAAACCACTCTTTATAAATCTATGATTTGTGTAAGAGAAAGAAGTAAACTACCGTATTTACTGTCTTAAATGTCACATCCTTGTTTAATTATATTTGTTTAAATGAAGAAAATAAGGGGCGCGTGAATTAAAATGTTTTCCAGTTGGCTTGGGTGAATGGGTAAAGTCAACAGAAATTAACATCCACAATTTTTAATTTTTTATATAATTTTATAAACCTAAATATTTTTTAATAATATCATCAGTCGGCCTCCGTACTTTTAAGCACAAGTTAGTTTTATTTTCATGGCTTCAAGGTAAAATGTGTACATGTGTACATCAGATGAACCCTTAAAAAAAGGGCAAAAGATCCGGCAAATGTTAGAGAGCTGGCGTCAGAGGCGTCACTAGGGGGGTGCGTGGGGTGCGGGCCACACGAGTTGACACAATCACAAGGGTTGACACCAAGAGGTAACATTATGTATGTTCCAATTATTAGGTACTGGCAGACTCGGAGGAGGTCTATGGGGTATGTTCCAGTTATTAGGTACTGACAGACTCGGAGGAGGTCTATGGGGTATGTTCCAATTATTAGGTACTGGCAGACTCGGAGGAGGTCTATGGGGTATGTTCCAGTTATTAGGTACTGGCAGACTCAGAGGAGGTCTATGGGGTATGTTCCAGTTATTAGGTACTGGCAGACTCGGAGGAGGTCTATGGGGTATGTTCCAATTATTAGGTACTGGCAGACTCGGAGGAGGTCTATGGGGTATGTTCCAGTTTTTAGGTACTGGCAGACTCGGAGGAGGTCTATGGGGTAAGTCGTGAGGGGTAACAACCATGAGCTACCGCACTGGGTGACACCAACCCTAGTGTCGCCTCTGGATGGAAGTGATGGAGGTTACTGTAAACACAGAAAACTTTGATTCCGCAAGACAGATATCAGCCGGTGCCATAATTACAAAAGACTCACTAGATATTGATCTACACCCCTCCCATCAGTGACGTCACTAGGGTTGGTTTCACCCTATGAAGTAGCTCAATGTGTCACCCTCACACAACTTATCCCATATATCTTCTTCGAGTTGTCGAGTGCCAAATGACGAAAAAATACACGATTTTACAAGTTGGTGTCACCCCTTGTGATGGTGTCACACAGTGCGGTCCGTACCCCTGACACACCCTAGTGACGTCACTGCATTTTGATAAGATACTGGTGGAACTCGCCAGACTAAATCCCTGTCCAGAATATAACCTGTGGTTAAACTGACTTAAGTCAAACGATAGTTCCCGACAGATGGGAGAATATAACCCGTGGCAAAACTGACTTAAGTCAAACGATAGTTCCCGACCGATGTGAGAATATAACCCGTGGTTAAACTGACTTAAGTCAAACGATGGTTCCCGATAGATTGGAGAATATAACCCGTGTTTAAACTAATTTAAGTCAAACGATAGTTCCCAAGAGATGGGAGAATATAACCAGTGGTTAAACTGACTTAAGTCATACAATAGTTCCCGACAGATGGGAGAATATAACACGTGGTTAAACTGACTTAAGTCAAACGATAGTTCCCGACAGATTGGAGAATATAACCCGTGGTTAAACTAATTTAAGTCAAACGATAGTTCCCAACAGATGGGAGAATATAACCAGTGGTTAAACTGACTTAAGTCAAACAATAGTTCCCGACAGATGGGAGAATATAACACGTGGTTAAACTGACTTAAGTCAAACGATTGTGTTAGCAGATTTTAGACATTATATCCCTAATTTTAGGGATCTAAGTCAAGTGGCATACCACTTGATTAAAATAGAAGTTGTTCTATAGCCTCATCAACACTGAGATAGACCACCGCGTGCTCAAATATGAGACATCAATATTACGCAGACTATGTAAATAAATTTAATTTTTTTATATCTTGAAATAATTATCATTTTAATAATCCACAATTTCTTGGAATTTTATTTTTGCATGAATTAATTCTAATTTACATACATTAAAACATTTCTAATACACAAGTGATTGGTATTATGTGTCGTAGACATTAATTAATTAATTAAAACTCAATTAATTTTGTTTTAAGCAAAGATTTTCTTATCTAAAGATGCTCAGATTTCTTAACACAATGTCATATTAATACATCACACTCTGTGCTTTGTGGTGCGCCACTAATGGGATACAATTTAAAATCACGTCAAATATAATTTTATTAAATTGATTATATATTTAAAGGATATTTTGCATTGTATATATATTTATGTAATTTTTATCAATAGTGCTAAAATGTATCCATCGAAAACTTCTAATATTTAATTATGGCGTGTTCTAAGAACAATAATAAAAATAACATTCGAATAAGCTCCAGTAACAACATTTGACAGAATACGTAGAAACGGTACAGTAAGATAAATTACTGAAATACCCGAAGTATTAACGATAGTTTAATAAATGCTAATAGTTGTATATACAATTGCAGTTTTTTTCCTCACATAAATCATAATATTAATTCCCAAGTATTCCTCAACATTATATATTATACCACGTTTCAGACGATGTGCTACTTTTATTAAGCCAATATAAACAAAGATAAAGTTTGACACTCTCCTGGAACTACTTTAATTATATTCTCTGTGACAAAGGCACCTTTTACACATTTTACTCAGCTTTGCCTCAGAAACACAGATCAAATGTAGAGTAGATACATTAACCAGTACTTGTTCAGAATACGGACAAACTAACAGTACAAAAAAGACAAAAGTAACGTACCAGCCGGCACCAGGCAGATCATTCTCTAAGCAAAAAATAATCATCAGTTGCAACAAAATAAACGCAGTGAGTCGCTTTTCCTACCTTTGTATCACATTGTCTCATAGTGCCGACATTGTGAGGTGAACGTGCGTATCTCGAAAGTGAGAGCAAAAATTAGGCAGAATGTATCTGGAACAGAAGAGGAATTAGAACCCAACCCAATCTAAAAGTATACAGACATGTTGTGCTCACTACTTTCTTACTCTTGCGAAACATGAACAGTGTACAAATGCAATGAGAGGTTGTTGAATCACTTTCACAACAAAAGACTGAGGAAAATACTCAACATAAAATGACTGTGAAACTTTACAAACACTGAAATACTTGTCAGGGCAGGACTAATAAGTATTTAAACATTACAAACACTGAAGTACTTGTCAGGGCAGGACTAACAATTATTTAAAGATTACAAACACTGAAGTACTTGTCAGGACAGGACCACCCAGTATTTAAACAAGCCTAATTATCCCTACACAGAGGGGTGGGGTAAGACTTTTCTTTTTACAGCGTGCAGCGAAGGGACTTCTTTTTCTTGTCTTGGTCATTTTTAAATCCCTTATATTAACTTCACCGCCGTCTCTGTCTTGGGCAACGCGGAAAATTAGAAGTCAAAATTGACCCACTTACCGTCATGCCATCGAGCTGAAATTTAGCACACGGAGCCGTGTCACCTAACAATGCATAGTATCAAAAATTCAGATCGATCGAACGTACAGTTATTAAATTAATGCATTTTTAGTTTATCTATATAAACTATAGGTAGCGGTCGCTATTGTTTACATTTTACGGGTCACTTGACTTCAGGCCAGCCACCGGTGAACACATATCGTGTTTAAACCAGGTAAACCACATGGAGTTGAGTTAACGCGTTGACGCCACCCGTCCATGTCCACACCCCCTCCCCCTTCCCCCAGTTTTAAAGCCAGGGGAGATAATTTCGGTTTCAGTCTGTAAATGTTTGTCACTTTTGAACATAATCAATACTTTTAGTTATGTCTCATATATAAGGGATTTATAGTCAAAAACTTTGTTTTTACGGGGTTGTTTTATTTGGTCTCAAAATAGACGTTAACGTGGCCTTACGGAACACGTGATCTGAAATGTCAGCCCAGAATAGTTACCCAAACGCCTTGGACAATTCGACGAAGGGAGGTTGGAAGAAAAAAATCTTCTAGTTAAGGATAATTAAAATACATTAGACTTATGGAGTTGGGCTAAGATCTACAATTTATTCGATATAGGCAGGTTTTCTACTTAAGGAAGTTCGACTTAGCGAGGCCCGTCTGTATTATAAATTGATAAATACATATGGAGTCACGTGAGCGAGATTACAAATTCAATGTTAAATAAAAATGAATATTATTTCACATCGTATGTTCCTCGTTGTATGATACCTCTGAAGTCGTAAAATATCATAAAATATAGAATTTACAATGATTACAATGGAGTATTTCGCGTTATATATCGCGTTAGGAGAATCCTTGCATTTGATACACATGATATCTTTTATTATATTGATCGAAGGTAAGTGGCATGCCACTTGAATATATGTGAACAATCCATTGCAGATCATTTACGTTGTTTAAAAAATTAGACTAGACGTAAATTACATCAATTTATGGTTAAAATAATTTTGAATACACGTTGTTCTTAAAATCTATTTTATTACTAATACTATGTTAAATTTCTATTAATAATATTAGGAGATGTACTTTAAAAGTCATTGAAGTAATACAAGTTAATAACACCATATCTCATAGAATGTTATATTAAATTTTGATAAACAATTTTAAAGAATCCCACAATCGAGTCATTTATATTGCCAGCTAAGTTTTCTCCAATACAATATCATTTTAAATAAAACTGTACCGGTGCTTTTTGGTGCGGGGATGACAGAAATTTAATTTAATAAATGAACAATTTTGCAATATAAATTTCTTTAAAAAGAAGAGATTTAACAGTTCTTTACAGAAAAAAATAATGCCCATTTAAAAAATATTGGCATTATTTGTCAAATACTGCTTATTTAAGTGTACATTTCCAACGATTCTAAAAAGATGTGCACGTAAACACACATATACTCTGCTTTGATAAGTTATGCAAACTAAAGTAGACAGTCTTACATCCACGATACATTTTAAAATCTTTTTTTCCATTTCTATCCCATGATTAATATAATTATATATATATATATATATATATATATATATATATATATATATATATATATATATATATATATATATATAACTATATAATTTGCAATTGTCACGCAAGTCAGTAGTGTCTACCAGTCAGTCCTACGCTATGCAAGGTAACTCCCGATAAAAATAAAAAGTTGCTTTCGAGATTATAACAAAATGTGTTGCTTACCATAAAATATTGTGACGTGACGTCATTATTTGAGCTTTCATTAATGTGTGAAGGGAACGAAGTAAAAAGAGCAATGTTTTATTTGATGTGATTAATATTATTATTATTTTTTTGTATTAAATGTCCGTTTTTGTGTATGTGTCCATGTCAATATTACGTACGTAATTATAAATTTAATTTTCTATATTAATATATAACATTCGTTTTTCGATTTATGAAATTTACAATTGGTTGTCGTATGTTTAAAAAAAAATTGGACTCCTCCCCACAATAGCTTTTTTTTATTGTTATTTACATTTAATATTTCAATGTGTCTTTGACTAATTTTGAATAAAAAGTCTTTGCTTTTAAAATAGAACTGGAATGGATGCTGACTTGACAATAATGAAAAAGTTTATTAGAATTCCTAAAACGTGTATATTAAAGTTGATACTTTGATATTTTCTTTTATCCAGTCATTAACTTTACTTCAAATGTTTCATGCACAATAAATAGTTCGTTGTTATTCGTATTTGTAAATAGTTAAAAAAAATTTATTTACATGTTTATGATAATGTAAAGGTAATAATGTATGGACCAATGGGCGCATAAACTGACAAGTCATAATAGATCTTGAAAAGGTGCTGACTTAACTAACATAAAAACGTTTATGTGAATTACTAACACGTGGATATTAAATTGTAAATATGATTAACAGTTGATAAGTTATTCTTTTCTGTTATCCTGTGACAAACTTTGCTTACAACGTTTCATGCAAAATAAATAGTTATTAACATGTTTAAAATTACAGTTTATTTTTACATGTTTTGAAAATGTTGTGGTAATAATGTATGGACAAATGGGCGAATAAACTGACAAGTCATAATCATCGATGAAGCTTAAACGGCTTCAAATCACAGATATGCGTTATGTGGATCACATTACAGTCACATAATTTATTTTTAACGCACTGTGCTGTATTTTTGGTGCACTCTTAATTGGTGCGCACTATTCAATGCCGCAAGTTAATGCCCGGCTGACTCCTTAGCAATATTTGTTAATACTTCGAACTTCAAACTTCTTTGCCGCAGTATCACTTTATGCTGTGTGTAATTCACTATGCATTTACTATTATCATGATTATATCATTATTATTCATGCAAACTTATATAACGCTTGGAGGTTTTCTCATAACACATATATTCGTATATATCATCAAAATATATACTCTGCTATGTCCGTTCGTAACGCTAGATTTTAGAAAGCCCACCGCTAAAAAAATAACCTTGGAAAATATATTGCACAAAAAAAAACCCCACTATTTTCAAACGTCCGCATAAAATTGTTCCATTTGGAAAAGATATTTAATTTTTTCTCTTGGTCTCTACATTTTCTGATTATTTACTATGCGGCTTTCAGGCAAAAAAGACAATTACAAAAACTGAAATGTATCCATTTTGAAAACTCCCGTCATTTTTGACGGGTAATACCCTAGTGTATATATATATTGCTTAATCCATTATATCTTCATTTATACGCTTAATGCATGAAATAAAGACGTTATTTTGTGATTATTGGATTCAGTGTTCACCACTTGGTAGGGGATTTATTGCAGTTATTGACATTGTGTCCCTAAATATAGGGATCGAGGTCAAGTGGTGTGCCACTTGGATATATAAGAGTTCATCATTACAAAATAGAATGTGCGTATTTTGAAACAATTACAGATATAATGTATTAACAACACGTATCGTATGTATTTGATAGTTTCCTTAATTTTAAACATATACCATTTTAAAATATATTTGTCAAACCAAATAAATATTTGTAACATTAGTCTAATGTACTATAAATAAAGTTTGAAGTGACACAAATATATAATTCTTTGTCTCATATAAGTATTTGTCTCATATAATTGTAAATTAATTTTTAAAAGGAGTTGAATAAAATTATTTAACAACTCATCTGGCACAAAAGTTTTGTCAAGAAAAGCGCGATACTAAATAATAAGAACTGGTGCTTTGTGGTGCAGCGCTGATGGGATATATAATGTTAATACACAGCCGATATGGTGCTTTTTCATCCAAATAGTTGATAGATTATTTGTATTGTTTATGTATGTTTAGATAATAATACTGCAATTATGCAAAGCTGTCATTTATCGATTACTGCTTATTTCATGGACAACATCTAATGATTATAAATAGACACACATACACAAATTCAGATAAATTTGAAAAGGCTTCAAAAGCTAAAACGACTGCAGAAATCCAAATTAGTGTCTATATATATTTATATAGTTTACCACTTCTAACCACACCTAGAACTTTGGCTATTTTGTAACAGTAATAAATTATGCTTTAATCATTTTTAAAAAAGTTTACTTTTTATTTAGAACGAAATTATTATTTTTGTTTCGAAATAATTCAAATAGAAACAGACTTTATGATATAAGAAATAAATAAAATGTTAACGTGATTAAATATAAATATATTTTTAATATCTTACGTTTGTTGATGTAACCACGATCTTATCATTAATAACACGTTATTGTGAACGAGTCGACGGGGCAAATAAGTGATGTACACATACCAATTATTCTTATATGTGACGTATTGTCTTTCATTTATTAAATATACTATCTAGCATTTTGTGGTTGCTGGTGTTACATAGTTTTAATAACATTTAAGCAATAATAGAATTAATAACATTCCAAGAAATTTACAGACGTAAGTTACTCAAAAATTAAATAGTTAACAATGACAATATCTTGACCACAACCGCCAGAAAATAGATGCTGTAAATCAAATTACTTGCGACACACCCCTTTTCCAGCTAAACCCAGGACATCATAGAAATTGTCTCCCATGGCTAATGACTTGCATGTAGAGGTACGAGCTAGTCTGAAGAAACACACAACTGATGTACGATCGTGTCAAAAAGAAGACTTCAAGAAATTAATTAAAACAGAAGTTTAGAAACTGATAAAATTTCCAGGAATTTAGAATATCAACATATATTAAACAGGAAATAATTGGACAAGTCATTTATACAATAACTAAGGCAATAAGGAGTAGAATACAATGACGTTTTAACAATGAATGAAAATACTTGACTCTCTTTATTTGTTTTTAAATACAGTCTATATGTCTATAATAAAATTTAGTCATTTAGCTATGAGGTTTTTTTTCCGTCTTTTATTTTATGTTTTTATAAATAACTAGGTTGCGCCGTGGCGCCTACGGTGCCCAGTGTTTTTAGGGCACCTAAGGCACCCACTTTTTTTAAAAGCCTAACTAACTTATCCTTCTTTGATCCATAAAAAAATATAATAGCCCAAGTCACTCTCTAACTCAAATGTACACAAAGTATTTTACAATTGTGGTTGTAGGGCACCTACGGCGCTTACTGCAGCTATAGGGTGCCTACGGCACCTACCTTTTTTTGTGAAAAGCCCAAGTAACTTATCCTTGTTTAATAAATACTAAATATTAAACTTGCTGAAATGTACACAAAGTATTTTGTACTTATAAATCCTCAAATCCTATTTTTACATCGTTCCCTTTTCAAAATTAAAATATAAGCTGAAACAATGACGGCATATAATATTTTTTTTACAGTGCCTCTTTAATTTATAAATATTTTGCATACCTTTTGGCGCGCCTCCGATGCACACCTTGTATTAATATTTAAGATCAATTAATGAAATTAAAGCGTTTCACATATAGTGAGTGAGTGACTTGTGATATTGTATTTTATACTAGTGTATCACCTGTCAAAAATAACGGAAGTTAAATTACGCAAGTTTTCAAAATAAATACACATCAGATTAAAAAATAACGTACTACAGAACTTTCGTTTATTTTATTTATTTTTATTTGATTCATTTATTATCATATTGAACAATTTAACGAGGAACGTTCGAAAAGTGTTATTTTTGGTGCAGTAAAATATCTAAAATTAGTTTATGTTTGTTTAATAGAGCTACACGCTCGTTTATGTTGGTAGTAATAAGAGATTCTCATAAGCGATAGCAAGTCTTTATCTTTGAGACGATTTCTGTGTGAGGTTTTGTTAAACTTCATAACATAAAACATCTTCTCTTACTTATATGTGCCTCTAAACATCTTCTCTTGCTTATTTCAATACTATATAGGACCAGCTGAAGTGTTTTACACTGCACTTTTTCTTCGACCACAGGCTACTCGTGCTTACACAAAATGTAAACTATCTGACCAGAGAATACTCGTGCTTAGTTTAACTGCCATTAAATTATAGGGACTGATTGAAACATAATTGAGGATACAATAAATACTTTATTATATTAGACGCACGGCTTCTTTTATGTTCACATGAATTCATGATTACCGCTTAATTTAAGAGACTTAATGTTTTATGGTAAATACTTATTATCACACTATTTTCTTTGGAGCTATATTGGTAAAGTTCTTGCACACAATTTTATTGCACATATTTATGTAATAACGTTTTAAATTAACATATCGTGAACTCACAAAAATAATATTCTTGTTGTTTTTTTTTCCCGGATCAGTTTTTACCACGTTTTCAGTAACTTGCTTTCGTGTCTTTCTGTCAACAATTTTTCAAATTTGACAACATACAATTAAACAACTTCTAATGGTCCTAGTAAGCTCAAAATTTTACCACAGATAGATCTTGAACGACAATGCATTGCATTACAAATTTCAAAATCGATCGAATGTACCTTAATTAAATTATTGCATTTTTTAAATTTTGTCTCTATATAAAGCATCTGTATCCGTCTGCTATAGTTCAATTTCACGTGCCGAGTTCACCCCGTGACCACATCGCCGTGGTATTAAAACGTTGGGCGGGCGCTGATGAGGTGTTTGGTAAAATAAATCGAAGTAAAATAAGATTTTTAAAAACCACGTTTTTATTAGTGGACTAAAAAGAAGAAAATAAAGGTAAAAAGGATTTTTAAAAACAACGTTTATATAAATGGATTAAAAAGAAAAAATAATTTAAAACTTATAAAGTTCAAATATTTTGATTTAATATGACTAAAAACGTGGCGTCGTGTGCTTATGATGTTTCCCATATGTAGTTTGCTCATTCTCTCACTTATATATCTCTCTTTTGCCGTATAAATTATAAATCTTTAATTTTTATACCAAACACCAGCCCCAACGTTTTAAGTCATATTAAATCAAAGTACTTGAACTTAGAAGTTTTAAAATCATTTTCTTATTTTTAGTCCACTTATTAAAACGTGGATTTTTAAAAAATCTTCTTTTACCTGTATTTATTTTCACTATTTTAATACTATCTAAGACAAGCTGAAGTGTTTTAGACTGAACGTTTTATGCGACCACTAGGCATACTCGTGCTTACACAAACTGTCAACTAGCTGAACAGAGAATACTCGTGCTTACACAAACTGTCAACTAGCTGAACAGAGAATACTCGTGCTTACACAAAACTGTCAACTAGCTGAACAGAGAATACTCGTGCTTACACAAAATGTCAACTAGATGACCAGAGGATACTCGTGCTTACACAAAATATCAACTAGGTGACCAGAGGATACTCGTGCTTACACAAAAAGCAATCAAGCTGTCTATCATGAATTTTTATTGTAGCGGGCTTATTATTGAAACATAATGCCATTTCCTACCATAATATAGTTTTAGTAACACACATTTAAATCGTTTGACATAGCTTTGTATTTCTAAGACATTCATTAAATAGTCGTAGAAGGGAACCAACACATTAAAGTGAACGTTGTAAGGGTATCATAAATTGTTCTATTTTATTTTGCTTTGAAATTTTTCTGCACGCGAAGAATGATACAGAATTATAGTATTTTGTAATAAAAAGATAATGTAAAAAAAATCAAGTACGATTAAACATATGACGAGTCCTGGATTCTGTTACATCATAGATAGGGGTTGAGTATCAGTGTAATACACCAATGCCAGGGTTCTGTTACATCATAGACAGGGGTTAAGTACCAGTCTAATACACCAAGTACTGGATTCTGTTACATCATAGACAGTGGTTAAGTACCAGTCTAATACACCAAGTCCAGGGTTCTGTTACATCATAGACAGTGGTTAAGTACCAGCCTAATACACCAAGTCCAGGGTTCTGTTACATCATAGACAGGGGTTAAGTACCAGTCTAATACACCAAGGCCAGGGTTCTGTTACATCATAGACAGGGGTTAAGTACCAGTCTAATACACCAAGGCCAGGGTTCTGTAACATCATAGACAGGGGTTAAGTACCAGTCTAATACACCATGGCCAGGATTCTGTTACATCATAGACAGGGGTTAAGTACCAGTCTAATACACCAAGTCCAGGGTTCTGTTACATCATAGACAGGGGTTAAGTACCAGTCTAATACACCAAGTCCAGGGTTCTGTTACATCATAGACAGGGGTTAAGTACCAGTCTAATACACCAATGCAAGGATTCTGTTACATCATAGACAGGGGTTAAGTACCAGTCTAATACAACAAGGCCAGGGTTCTGTAACATCATAGACAGGGGTTAAGTACCAGTCTAATACACCAAGGCAAGGATTCTGTTACATCATAGACAGGGGTTAAGTACCAGTCTAATACACCAAGGCCAGGGTTCTGTTACATCATAGACACGGGTTAAGTACCAGTCTTATACAACAAGTCCTGGATTCTGTTACATCAAAAAATCAAATGATTTCCTAGTGAGGGCTTGTCTCGTGATACTGGATGTAGGCTTTCTGAGGGTGAGACCAATCCATCTCCATCGTCGCTCGTAAATACACTCCTCATCTGGTTCTTGTGTACGTCGCCAGAGGTCCTCGTTGGTGATGACGTTGGGCCAGTGTGTCACATCTGATTAACATAATTTTGTGACGTAAGGTCACATGAATGGTGGACGCGGGAAGAAAGGAGCATTTCTATTGGTTGAAAGTGTTGGGCAAACAGTTGTGTGTAGACTTCCGACGAGGGAAGGTTGTATCGTGTATACTTAAGATTTCCACGTCATATTACCTCAAATGATTCTTATGTGTACAATATATATATATATTAAAGTTGTTTTGGATAAATGAATTCGTCAGTGAATTATTGTGCACAAGATTAATTACTGTGAGAACGCCTACATAGAAAGAGAAGTTACAAAGTAACATCGTTACATTGGTGTCAGAAGTGGGATGACTCGGGGAATGATTCGGAGACATGCGTTTATAAACTTTAAAATGTTTTATAACTTCTACCAATGTTCCCTTTAAGCTGAGTGTTTACGCGGCCGGGCACTTATCTAACCAATTCCGAACTTTAAAATTGCCGCGCATCTAATTTTGTAAAATATTGCACAAAAAATGGATGATGTGCAACTGTGCTCACGAGTTTTTGTTCTTTGCACACGGACCAACGAACATTAGAGGAACATTGCCGGCTACTGTTGTTTACCATCTTTCTGCTCCATGTAGCAAGACAGGCTTCATTGTGGTGTTGAATATCAAGACAGGCTTCACTGTGGTGTTGAATATCCTGACCTTGGTCTCGAGGTTCACTTTGTTGCAGCTCCATTTAGCAAGACAGGCTTCACTGTGGTATTGAATATCAAGACAGGCTTCACTGTGGTGTTGAATATCAAGACAGGCTTCACTGTGGTGTTGAATATCAAGACAGGCTTCACTGTGGTGTTGAATATCCTGACCTTGGTCTCGAGGTTCACTTTGTTGCAGCTCCGGTGTTTTATTTTATTTATTTTTTGTATCGAATTATACAAATATACACATGCAATTAGATATCTTTTAAAGATAAAAATAAAGAAATTTAGGAGAGAATACAACAAATTTAATACTTGGTAAAAATGTATTTGATATTCAATAAAATTGTTACGCACCACAAAGCACCGAGTCTGATGTATTTAACATGACATTGTGTTGAGAAAACTGAGAAAGTTAAATAAAAATGTATACTTAAAAAGACGTAAACAATTAAAATGTTATTTAAATTCTATTGCTTATAATATTAATGATGTGTGTATTATACATTTTTCATTGTATGCGAAATAAAATAAAATGCTTAGAACAATAAAAATTCAAACAAATGATAGATTTTAAAAATTAAAACAATTTCGAAACATAAAAACATTACAGAGTACTTATTTATTCTGATTTGTGTGTTTATCTTATTTTTAAATTAAATACGGAACATGCAATGCCAATGTTTAAAAAATAATATGACTTCTATTTTATCCAAGTAACACGCTACTTGACTTCAATCCTTACAATTAGTGATACAATGTTAATATATTGGTAACGTTCTTCTACCCCCTGTATACAATGTTAATATATTGGTAACGTTCTCCTACCCCCTGTATACAATGTTAATATATTGGTAACGTTCTCCTAACCCCTGTATACAATGTTAATATATTGATAACGTTCTCCTACCCCCTGTATACAATGTTAATATATTGATAACGTTCTCCTTCCCCCTGTATACAATGTTAATATATTGGTAACGTTCTCCTTCCCCCTGTATACAATGTTAATATATTGATAACGTTCTCCTTCCTCCTGTATACAATGTTAATATATTGGTAACGTTCTCCTACCCCCTGTATACAATGTTAATATATTGGTAACGTTCTCCTACCCCATGTATACAATGTTAATATATTGGTAACGTTCTCCTACCCCCTGTATACATAGTTAATATATTGGTAACGTTCTCCTTACCCATGTATACAATGTTAATATATTGGTAACGTTCTCCTACCCCTGTATACAATGTTAATATATTGATAACGTTCTCCTACCCCCTGTATACAATGTTAATATATTGATAACGTTCTCCTTCCCCCTGTATACAATGTTAATATATTGGTAACGTTCTCCTTCCCCCTGTATACAATGTAAATATATTGATAACGTTCTCCTTCCCCCTGTATACAATGTTAATATATTGGTAACGTTCTCCTACCCCCTGTATACAATGTTAATATATTGGTAACGTTCTCCTACCCCATGTATACAATGTTAATATATTGGTAACGTTCTCCTACCCCATGTATACAATGTTGATATATTGGTAACGTTCTCCTACACCTGTATACAATGTTGATATATTGGTAACGTTCTCCTACCCCTGTATACAATGTTGATATATTGGTAACGTTCTCCTACCCCTGTATACAATGTTAATATATTGGTAACGTTCTCCTACCCCATGTATACAATGTTGATATATTGGTAACGTTCTCCTACACCTGTATACAATGTTGATATATTGGTAACGTTCTCCTACCCCTGTATACAATGTTAATATATTGGTAACGTTCTCCTACCCCATGTATACAATGTTGATATATTGGTAACGTTCTCCTACACCTGTATACAATGTTGATATATTGGTAACGTTCTCCTACTCCCTGTATACAATGTTAATATATTGGTAACGTTCTCCTACCCCCTGTATACAATGTTAATATAATGGTAACGTTCTCCTACCCCCTGTATACAATGTTAATATATTGGTAACGTTCTCCTACCCCATGTATACAATGTTAATATATTGGTAACGTTCTCCTACCCCATGTATACAATGTTAATATATTGGTAACGTTCTCCTACCCCGTGTATACAATGTTAATATATTGATAACGTTCTCCTACCCCCTGTATACAATGTTAATATATTGGTAACGTTCTCCTACCCCATGTATACAATGTTAATATATTGATAACGTTCTCCTACACCATGTATACAATGTTAATATATTGGTAACGTTCTCCTACCCCATGTATACAATGTTAATATAATGGTAACGTTCTCCTACCCCATGTATACAATGTTAATATATTGGTAACGTTCTCCTACCCCCTGTATACAATGTTAATATATTGGTAACTTTCTCCTACCCCCTGTATACAATGTTAATATATTGATAACGTTCTCCTACCCCCTGTATACAATGTTAATATATTGGTAACGTTCTCCTACTCCCTGTATACAATGTTAATATATTGGTAACGTTCTCCTACTCCCTGTATACAATGTTAATATATTGGTAACGTTCTCCTACTCCCTGTATACAATGTTAATATATTGGTAACGTTCTCCTACTCCCTGTATACAATGTTAATATATTGGTAACGTTCTCCTACTCCCTGTATACAATGTTAATATATTGGTAACGTTCTCCTACTCCCTGTATACAATGTTAATATATTGGTAACGTTCTCCTACCCCCTGTATACAATGTTAATATATTGATAACGTTCTCCTACCCCCTGTATACAATGTTAATATATTGGTAACGTTCTCCTACCACATGTATACAATGTTAATATATTGATAACGTTCTCCTACCCCATGTATACAATGTTAATATATTGGTAACGTTCTCCTACCCCATGTATAAAATGTTAATATATTGGTAACGTTCTCCTACCCCCTGTATAAAATGATAATATATTGGTAACGTTCTCCTACCCCATGTATACAATGTTAATATATTGGTAACGTTCTCCTACCCCTATATACAATGTTAATATATTGGTAACGTTCTCCTACCCCCTGTATACAATGTTAATATATTGGTAACGTTCTCCTACCCCATGTATACAATGTCAATATATTGGTAACGTTCTCCTACTCCCTGTATACAATGTTAATATATTGGTAACGTTCTCCTACCCCATGTATACAATGTCAATATATTGGTAACGTTCTCCTACTCCCTGTATACAATGTTAATATATTGGTAACGTTCTCCTACTCCCTGTATACAATGTTAATATATTGGTAACGTTCTCCTACTCCCTGTATACAATGTTAATATATTGGTAACGTTCTCCTACCCCTGTATACAATGTTAATATATTGGTAACCTTATCCTACCCCCTGTATACAATGTTAATATATTGGTAACGTTCTCCTACCCCCTGTATACAATGTTAATATATTGGTAACGTTCTCCTACCCCCTGTATAAAATGTTAATATATTGGTAACCTTATCCTACCCCCTGTATACAATGTTAATATATTGGTAACGTTCTCCTACCCCCTGTATACAATGTTAATATATTGGTAACGTTCTCCTACCCCCTGTATACAATGTTAATATATTGGTAACGTTCTCCTACCCCCATGTATACAATGTTAATATATTGGTAACGTTCTCCTACCCCCTGTATACAATGTTAATATATTGGTAACGTTCTCCTACCCCCTGTATACAATGTTAATATAATGGTAACGTTCTCCTACCCCCTGTATACAATGTTAATATATTGGTAACGTTCTCCTACCCCATGTATACAATGTTAATATATTGGTAACGTTCTCCTTCCCCCTGTATACAATGTTAATATATTGGTAACGTTCTCCTACCCCATGTATACAATGTTAATATATTGGTAAAGTTCTCCTACCCCCTATATACAACGTTAATATATTGGTAACGTTCTCCTACTCCCTGTATACAATGTTAATATATTGGTAAGGTTCTTCTACCCCCTGTATACAACGTTAATATATTGGTAACGTTCTCCTACCCCCTGTATACAATGTTAATATATTGTTAACGTTCTCGTACCCCCTGTAAACAATGTCAATATATTGGTAATGTTCTCCTGAACCCTGTATACAATGTCAATATATTGGTAATGTTCTCCTACCCCCTGTATACAATGTTAATATATTGATAACGTTCTCCTACCCCCTGTATACAATGTTAATATATTGGTAACGTTCTCCAACCCATGTATACAATGTTAATATATTGGTAATGTTCTCCTACCCCCTGTATAAAATGTTAATATATTCGTAACGTTCTCCTACCCCTGTATACGATGTCAATATATTGGTAATGATATCCTACCCCTTGTATACAATGTCAATATATTGGTAAGGTTCTCCTACCCCCTGTATACAATGTCAATATATTGGTAACGTTATCCTACCTCTGTATACAATATCAATATATTGGTAATGTTTTCCTAGCCCTTGTATACAATGTCAATATATTGGTAGCGTTCTCCTTCCTGTTGTATACATTGAGGTCATTTAGAGCATCCCCGTGTGTGTAGTTTAGGTTATTTATAAGGTTATTTAAAAGGTTATTTATAAGGTTATTTATACGTATAATTTTATGTTATTTATAAGGTTATTTATAAGGTTATTTATAAGTTTATTTATAAGTTATTTATAATAATGTATAAAAAAATATAATGTTTTTCTTTGGTTAACTTCAAAGACAAACTACTTGACGCCTATTTACATGAAACTGTTAATTTTAATTTTAATAGATTTAAGATTATGAATGCATTGCATATTGTACGTGTTTAATTGAAAATAAAAGAGTTGAACTTATTCCATTAAAGCCCATTGTGAAACACGTGGAACAAATAAGGAAAGTAATTTCAAGGTTACAATGACAACAAAATAAAATAATAAACAATAAACATGGATATCAATTCCTTACCGGAAGATAGCATGTATACTAAAGGAAATAATTTTCCAAGCACCAGAAAATATTGTGGGCTTTGAAGGGATATATCGTCATATAAGTAATCGTTAGGAAAAAATAACAAGTAACATTTAATTTATAATTATAACATTTTCTAGATAATGATAAGATAAAGAAGTATGTCAAATATTAAAATCACAAATCGCCTACTTATTTATCACCATTCATGTCAAATAAACTAACGTCTCTCTTCATATCATACCTATATCTAACAGTGATGTATGTATTGTTTACCACTGATCATGGGGCACGCAATACGTCTGCCTACTAATGTATGGGTCACGTGACGCCTCTGATATGTAGACGTTGACCTCCAATCTGTACTGCCTCTTGGTAAACTCCTCTGAGTAAGTCCACGTGTGAAAGCCGTTAAGCTTCCTCGGACAGGGGAGCACTGAACTGAGCAGAGTGGAAGGAAACATGTGGTATTTTCTAAATGGGTGAGCGCATATCTCTCCCTTGTCATTGACGTATATCACGTGGTCAAGGGCATTAACTCTAGTGTGGTAGTGCTCTTCTTGAAGTCATATTTTAAAGACATTTGAGTTACGGTAAAGATGATACATTGTTGATGTTATAGTTTGATGGCATATTTCTAACAACTTTTCCCTTCACCTACCACAACCAACACTGTAGGACACTTTCTTTTATTTAATGACGTCAATCCAGATCTGAATCTCACTTGTAAAAGAAGTTCCCCGGACGTCTGTACAGTTATATAAACAGCACTGTCTTTAATTATTGTTATGTTTGCGTTTACGAACACTACCATTATCTAACTTAAATATCATCATTTCGTCTACCTTCTTGATGTATTTCCTATGGGTGACGTATCAGTATAACAATGACTAGAAAAATTCTGGGGCATTTTTGCGTCAATTATATCAACAACTGTCATCTTTGTTAATAGTTATTACCATGAAATCCTGAACCTTTTTTTTTAAGAAACCAAATTTGACATGTTAACTCATTATTTTATTACTTTTCACATACATTGAAACAATATTTTTTTATAAGCCACCAACGAACTCATCAAACAGCCAAGGTCTATAAATTGGATGTGCACAGTTATTTTAGTGGATCACGATGGATGAACAACAAATTCCACTTCCCATTAAACAAACATTTTCATTATTATTTGCTTCATTTAGCCAAAGCTATTTCAAAAAAAAATGTTTATCATCCTTCAAAACTACATGGTAAATGGTCAACGGTTGACCCATATTAGATCATCTCCGACTCTGTATATTAATCCCAGTAAATCAATCGGTTTCTGTTTCTACAAAAGTTGTACAATTTATTTACTTATTATGTACACTGATACATATCACGGTACCCAAGTCTACTGGGTTACTTGTTATTAATTATATGCAATGTTGGCTTACAATAAATACTAGATGGCACCTGAGATTGTTACTTGTTATTAATTATATGCAATGTTAGCTTTCAATAAATACTAGATATCGCCTGAGATTGTTACTTGTTATTAATTATATGCAATTTTAGCTTACAATAAATACTAGATATCGCCTGAGATTATTTTCAAACCATTTTTAAATGAAGCGTCAAAATATAAACTTTAAAGTATGTTACTTTGGTCTGTAGAGCAGATATTTTCAAAAATTCCCTATGTGATCTTTGATAAATTGTTAAATCAAGTGCACCTTAGCCATATTTGAAAACATCTAACCACCATTACAGCTACACAAACTTCACTAAACTCATTGAGTCCAATATAAAACAAATTCATGGCCACTGTTTACAGGACTGTGGGGTGGTGAGGTTAAAGAGTCGTGTTGTGTGGAATTGACGACATTATTTAATAATGAACCATTCACAGTGCTAGAAGCAATTAATTAAGCTGCTTTTCTGAAAATGACGCAGCAAATATGTGTCATCTAGATAAGATATTGGCATTCCTTAATTGTAAAGAACTTCTAAATACAATAAATTTAAAGCAACAGAAAGTAACTTATGATGCATTGTTCAAAATTAAAATTTAAAAAAATTAAATTAAAGTCTGTTTGTTTTTGTTTTTTTTCTGTTTGTTTGCTGTTGTCTTTTTTTTTACATCGTACTACCTATAATTTAAAGCCTTATTTTGTGTTGATTACATTTATCGTTATGTACTGTGAGTTTTTAAGATATTTGACATGTTTCTTTTATTTTTAAAGGTTCTCATGAGCCGTTGAACGGGGTTTTTAATTATGTTAATAAACTTCGTGATTTTGCTAAAAATTTTGAGTCCCTTCTTAAAAAAGTATGAAAATAACACAAACTAAAATAATTTATTGTTGGTAAAAATAAAATCTTTAATAAAGTACATAATGATTTATTGTATCCAGCTCCTCTCTCACTCGGCCGACGTTAGCAAAGCTACGATAAATTGTCAGCTGTTATACTGCAAACATGTAAAGGAAACATTTCTAAGAGTTAATTTTTACAAATGTAAAAAAAAAGTGCTAGCGCTAAAGATTTTAAAAATGTGTCACAATTCAATTCAATTATCAAAGAAAAAACAACGTTTAAATAAGGTCTGCGGAAATTAACACACAGTTAATATATATACATATATATATATATATATATATATATATATATATATATATATAACTAACACTAAATAAAACGATTTTAGAGTTTCAATGTTTTAAATAAATACAATTTTAAAAAATTGATAAGCAACAATAGAAGTTTTTTATTCTGACTTAAATCCTAATAATAAATCCCCATTTTCCTCAATCTCAAATATTTGCAACGTTTAAGACACGTAAGAAATTTTTTAACATTTTTTAAAACCATTTTTAACGAAGTTTCCAAACAATTTGGCTAGGTCTGCGGAAATTAACGATTAATTTCTCGATTAATCTTTAACAAATTATTCTTTAACGATTAATCGACCCATCACTGACAAATTATTGGAAGTCAAAAATTAAAAAATAATAACAAAAAAATAGCGGCCGATAAATAATGACGATTACACGAACACTTTGGTTTTAAGCTATTGACAGACGGGAATGTTCACAATGTTGATAAAGTTTGCCTCCATGGTTCTAACACTTTTTTGATAGAGATATTAACACTTCGCGTACTTCAAAAAAAATGAAGGCGTTTTAAGCTAATTGCAGTAATGGAGTCTGACTCAGATATAGAAAACGACAACAGCTCTTCTGATGTATTACTGCGTTACAAAATAATCGTTAATTTTTCAAAAATGTGACCATTTTTTTCAAAAATTAACAATAAATTTAAATTAATCGTTAACAGCATTATTTTTTTCTTTACAGCAGCCGCCCTGCTTACATTTGCAGGAGGTTTTAGGGAAGATGTCACACAAATATCTGCATTTCATACTTCCTACATTAACTCGGGTCCTGGATGTCGAGCGACATGCGCGCTCGGCTGGCGTACTGAGAGTCACAGGTTCTAATCTGTGAAGGAAAAAAAGTCACTAGGGGGCTGCGGGAGGATGCAGATCATACCTGGTGACACTATCTCTATTGTTAATCGCGAATATATATATTAAGAGGTTTTTTTTTAAAAATACAAAATATTAAATTTCCCGATGCTCTTATTAGACCAATTTTGTTTCATGTTTCTAAGAAAAATTTAAGTCATAAGCGTGCAAAGGATGTAAGTAAAAAAAGAAAGAGATATTAAAAAAATTACTTATATATAAACAACGGATGTTAATAAAAAGAAAGATATATTAACAAATTGTTTCTTTATAAACAATCAACAAGAAGTCCATTGCTCACTATAAATACTAAACGATATCTGACAGATTTTATTTTTCAAATTTAGTCTCCACTCTAAATTTTATATTGTAAAATCTTACCAGCATCAAAATTGTATTTCCAGTCATCGCCGCACCAAAAAGCACCGGTACTGATGTATGTAATATTACGTTGTACTTTCGAAAGCTTATCTTTTAAAAAATAATGAAAAGATTGTAATAGCGCTTTATAAATAATGCAATTAATATATAATTGCTATGAGACACTGTATTATTAATTTGTAATACCTAATTGATATATTTAGTACGGAAGCTAATATTATGAAAAGAAATATTAAGGAATAAAAAAATATAGAGTTTTAAGTGTATTTATTGAGACCTATGAAAACTATAAACTAATTGTATTTACTATAACATATTTACATGTCTAACAAATATAAGTTCGATCACGTTTTTTTATAGCTTGTGTTTTATCCAAGTGATCGCCGCTTGACTTCGATCCCTTTAATTAGGGATACTATAACAATGACAAACTAGGATTATCCTACATTGGGAATAATTTTTATTCTTACAGAAATGTCACCAGAAAACAATTTAATAAAAACAATATGTGGACCTCCACCAAAACTGTTAATAGAGATCTAATTACCAATAGCTAAATACATATGCTGAGGGCGATACCTTTGCTGACGAAGGTTTTATGGTGACTAGTTCGTTGTTTTCTGGTGTCCTACTTGGCATATGTATACCATTAATATATTTGTATAAATATATAATTCTACCAAGTCTGAATACTGTCTCAACCACATATATCCAAATAGCTCTAAACAATGGTGACTAGTGACGCCCTGATGTACTAGGAATTTTTGTTAATAAGATGACGTCTAAAGATGTATTAAGTTCCTTAGATACATTATAAATATTTTGTGTGTCGATTAGATATAGCCCTAATATGTATTATGTCAATTAGAAACAGTACTCAATCAGATATGGTCTATCTATGTATTTCCACAAATATAGTCTACATATGTGTTTTGTTAATTATATAAAATATGAATGCCAATACTGTCCTAAATACGGTTTGTTTCAATTAGACTTAGTCTAAATAGCTATTGTGATTTAATTATATCTAGTCTAAAGACTTTTTATGCAAATTAGAAATAGTCTTGATTAGTTATATCCCTTTGTTTAATTTATTTTTTGTTATTTTGAAGAACATATGTGTTTAATTCAAAGATATATTATGTCATTAAAAATACATATAGATATTACACTATGAATAAAATATTCTTTCATTCTTTAAAGGTTTAAAACCATAGAATAAACCGGTGTCACGAAATAAGGTATCCCATAAAATAAAGACCCCCCTGGAGTACGTGCGGGTTTTATAAAGGTATACTATGTTTTCAAATGTATACATATTTTTTTACTGCATTGATTTTTTGCATGAATTTTGTCAGTTCAACAATCATAAGTTTAGCCAGAAACGTAGTGAGGTGAGGTCAAAGGTCGAGACTGTCCTAAGAGAACTTGTAGGGAGTTTGCTAATTTCTCGGCGTTTTTCAAAAACAGCTCAAATGAAAAAACAACAAAATTGCGGAAGTAGTACTAACAACTACCTATATACACTCAATAACTGCCTTTATACACCTAACAAGTACATTTATTTATACAACAACGCCTCTTTATATACAACAGTCTTTATACCCACAAAAACTGCATATCATCAAACCTCCTCACCTCATGACACCTCTATAGCTATGCCATTTCCATACACTGTATTATTAAACATTTGTGACTTTTACAATAATAATTATGCGTTATTCTTGTGTTTTTGAGTAGTTATTTTGTATTGTATTGAATGTGTGATGGGGGCGGGTTTATTTGAGTAGTTATTTTGTATTGTATTGAATGTGTGATGGGGACGGGTTTATTTGTTGTAGTGATTTTGTATTGTATTGAATGTGTGATGGGGGCGGGTTTATTTGAGTAGTAATTTTGTATTGTATTGAATGCGTAATGGGGGCGGGTTTATTTGAGTAGTGATTTTGTATTGTATTGAATGTGTGATGGGGACGGGTTTATTTGTTGTAGTGATTTTGTATTGTATTGAATGTGTGATGGGGGCGGGTTTATTTGAGTAGTTATTTTGTATTGTATTGAATGTGTGATGGGAGCGGGTTTATTTGTTGTAGTGATTTTGTATTGTATTGAATGTATGATGGGGACGGGTTTATTTGAGTAGTTATTTTGTTATGTAGTTATGTGAGAAAACACCAAGTCAACTTTCACTTTCAGATTTTACTCTGAATGGACGAGTTTTGTAAACACACTAAAATCTATGAATGGCCTGAACTATGGACACGAACGTGTTCTCAACAGTCTCAGTGTATACAGGGGGTAGGTGAATGTTAGCAGTTTTTAGACAATGTATCCATAATTTTAGGGATCGAAGTCAAGTGGCGTATCACTTATTAAAATAGAAGTCATTCTATAGACTTTGTTGTTTTGTGCTGAACTTTTTATACTCAAAAAAGAGACCTTCATATTACTCAGACTATTTCAATAAATCTAATCGTTTTCATATCTTGAAATAATTAACATTTTGAAAATCCACAATTTATATGAATTTTATTTTTACATTAATTTATTCTAATTTACATACAAGAAAACATTTCTAATACACAAGGGATTGGTATTATGTGCCGTAGATCTTAATTAATTAATTAAAACTCAATTAATTATTTATGCAAACATTTTCTTCTGTAAAGATGCTCAGTTTTTATAACACAATGTCATATTAAGTACATCACACTCGGTGTTTTGTGGTGCGCCACTGATGGGATACAATTTAAATGCACGTCAAATATAATTTTAATAAAATGAGTGTATATTTAAAGGATATTTTTCCTTGCGTATGTAAATATATAGAATATATTTAATTTTTTCAGTAGCGCTACAATGTATTCTTTGTAAGCTTCTAATATTTAATGAGGATGTTGTCTAAGCACAATATCAAAAATAACATTCAAATAAGCTTGAATAACAAAATTTGACAGGGTACGTAGTCTTGATACATACAAACACATTTGTGAGATACCCAAATTATTAACGATAATTTAGTAAATGCTTAAAGTGGTATATACTTTTGCATGGTTTTTTTTTCTCACATAAATCATACAATTAATTCCCAATTCTTCCTAAACATTATAGATTATACCACGTTTCAGACGATTAAAAGATGTGATACTTTTATTAAGCCAATATAAACAAAGATCAAGTGTGACACTCTCCTGGACCTACTTTAATTATATTCTCTGTGACAGACGCTCCTTATGAAATTTTACTCACCGTTGCCCCAGAAACACACCTGAAACGTAGAGTATATATATTATCCAGTTCCTGCTCAAACAGTGGACACACTAACAGTACAAATAAGAAAAAAGTAACGTACCAGGCAGATCACTGAAGTACTTCTCATAAAAAACTATCCAGTATTTAAACATTATAAACACTAAAGTACTTGTCAGGGTAGTACTACCCAGTATTTAAACATTACAAACACTGAAGTACTTTTCATGACAGTACTACCCAGTATTTAAACATTACAAACACTGAAGTATTTGTCAAGACACTACTACCCATTATTTAAACAAGCCTATAAGGCTCTGCCAACTTCTCTCAATGAGGCACGGCTTGTAAGGTGTCAAACCATCGTCTCCCAAATGATGAGCTTGCTGATGGGCAGAGAGCACGTGGAGGTCCACGTAAGCGATATAAAGATAACCTTAAGACCACTCTGAATGGTCAATTAGCATGACTCCTGGGAGGCAGCAGGGATCTTGCTCTAAAGCGTCCTGATATCATTTCAACAATATCTTGTCCTACATGTCGACACATATTATGTCAAGAATAGGTTTAAGAGGCCACCAAAGTAACACAAGGCTCCTGATATCATTCCATCCATTTCTTGTCCTACAAGTCGACACACATTACGTCAAGAATAGGGCTAATAAGCCACCAAAGTAACACAAGTCTCCTGATATCATTCCAACCATCTCTTGTCCTACATGTAGACACACATTACGTCAAGAATAGGGCTAATAGGCCACCAAAGTAACACACGGCTCATGATATCATTCCAACCATCTCTTTTCCTACATGTCGACACACATTACGTCAAGAATAGGGCTAATAGGCCACCAAATTAACACAAGGCTCCTGATATCATTCCAAACATATCTTGTCCTACAAGTCGACACACATTACGTCAAGAATAGGGCTAATAAGCCACCAAAGTAACACAAGTCTCCTGATATCATTCCAACCATCTCTTGTCCTACATGTAGACACACATTACGTCAAGAATAGGGCTAATAGGCCACCAAAGTAACACACGGCTCATGATATCATTCCAACCATCTCTTGTCCTACATGTCGACACACATTACGTCAAGAATAGGGCTAATAGGCCACCAAAGTAACACAAGGCTCCTGATATCATCCCAACCATCTCTTGTCCTACATGTCGACACACATTACTTCAAGAATAGGGCTAATAAGCCACCAAAGTAACACAAGGCTCACAAAGCACATGACTTATATGATGAGAATGGTCCTAGGCCAGTGATTGCGAACCTTTGTGGGGCCACGTGCCCAAAATTCATTTAAAACCTACTTATATATTGCAAAATGCCAACACAAAGTGCCAGCAAAGTGGTTTGATTAAAGAAGTAATATTTTAGTTGCGTGCCGGCTGATGAGGCTCTGCTTGCAGTCTATGGCACGCGTGGCATAGGTTCACAATCACTGTCCTAGGCCCTAAGCGATCACGACGGGAAAACGACACACACACACATACACACACACACACATACACATACTAACAAACAATATTAATTCCCTATGATATTTTAGGATTTCAGGTGCTTCATGAAACGAGGAAAATAAGAAGAGAAATAAAATTCACTTAATTTACCTTGTATATGTATTGTTGCTCACGTGACTATATGTATTTGTCATGATATAATTAGTAAAACATTAAAGTATTCCGCCTAACATTTTATCAACGACCTGGATATATTTCATCTGCTGTATGACTATTAAAAATAAGTTCATGTGTTGTCTTCTCATTTAATGAGATTCATGTCTGACAATAATGATAACTTGTATATTGGAGTGGATCTAAAATATTTATTTCACAGATATAGTTAAAATAGTTAAGTATTATGCTTAGCTTGTTCATGTCCAGACATTGTTTTAACATTACTTGGTTAAGAGATTTTTTTCTAAACTGATCCATAACTGGACATGATCATTACACGTATTTGGAAATTAAACGTAATTTTTTTTTAAATTTAATCAAACACATGACTAGTTTTAAGAATTTTGTCTCAACAAGAACATTTTCCAATATAGATATGACAAGTCTTAGTATTTTAAATGATGATGTTTTGAAGGATTCAAATCATACAAATAGTAAAAGTTATTCACCTAGTTAGATTAGCGGCAACACTGTAGGAATGTTACCATTTGACATGTATTCCTCGAATTAGGGAATTGCAAAGGTGTTTATAGATGGGAAAGGAGGTCACATAAACTAAAATTTGATTAAATTAAATTATGGCACATGACCAAAGCACTATTGATGTCATTAGATGATATATGACTATTGCTTTATATAGATTGACTTATTGGGTCATTACATAATAGCAGGAACAAATAATGATTTCTTTATGATTTGGTATAATCATATAATTTTGAAAATTATAATTATGTTTATTTCTTAAAACATTACCACAAAATGACATTTAGAAAATAGAAATATATCATTTGATCTGATGTTTTTTCGATATAATTAATTCGTATCCAAGGGTTATTAATAAAGTGCATGTATTGTTTATTAAGATTGTATGATGCCGTGCCATTGTTTCAACATGTTTAAACAGCAATCTTTTGAATGCATCAACTCTAAAAGAATAAAATTTAAAATAATAACTTCATCTATAGTTGTATAGAGTGTAGCCCTGAATAAAAAGTGACCGTCCTATCAGACATCGTCATATGATGTCTTTTATAATTGTATTGTATTGTAAATAAAACATATGCCCTTCTTGAGTAGAGATTTTAACTTATCGTAAAAACTTAACACAAATATAGTGACTAAAAAGTTAGTTATTCATCAGTTTATAACTGTGTATTTATATTATCATAGCGGTATAAGCTGACCTATAGTTCGGGGCATCTTTTCGCCTTGTGATACTTTAACTCCTTTGGTATATTCTGAAATAAAGGGCTTTAATCTGACCTGTTACACCGGGTATATTCTAGATATGAGTTTAATGTGACGTGTTACACCGGGTATATTCTAGATATGAGTTTAATGTGACGTGTTACACCGGGTATATTCTAGACATGAGTTTAATGTGACCTGTTACACCGGGTATATTCTGGACATGGGTTTAATGTGACCTGTTACACCATGTATATTCTAGATATGAGTTTAATGTGACGTGTTACACCGGGTATATTCTAGATATGAGTTTAATGTGACGTGTTACACCGGGTATATTCTAGACATGAGTTTAATGTGACCTGTTACACCGGGTATATTCTGGACATGGGTTTAATGTGACCTGTTACACCGGGTATATTCTAGATATGAGTTTAATGTGACCTGTTACACCGGGTATATTCTAGACATGAGTTTAATGTGACCTGCTACACCGGGTATATTCTGGACATGAGTTTAATGTGACCTGTTACACCGGGTATATTCTGGACATGGCTTTAATGTGACCTGTTACACCGGGTATATTCTGGACATGGGTTTAATGTGACCTGTTACAACGGGTATATTCTGGATATGGGTTTAATGTGACCTGTTACACCGGGTATATTCTGGACATGGGTTTAATGTGACCTGTTACACCGGGTATATTCTGGACATGGGTTTAATATGACCTGTTACACCGGGTATATTCTAGACATGGGTTTAATGTGACCTGTTACACCGGGTATATTCTGGACATGGGTTTAATGTGACCTGTTACACCGGGTATATTCTGGACATGGGTTTAATGTGACCTGTTACACCGGGTATATCCTGGACATGGGTTTAATGTGACCTGTTACACCGGGTATATTCTGGACATGGGTTTAATCTGACCTGTTACACCGGGTATATTCTAGACATGGGTTTAATGTGACCTGTTACACCGGGTATATTCTAGACATGGGTTTAATGTGACCTGTTACACCGGGTATATTCTGGACACGGGTTTATTCTGGTTAGTATTACCAATGGGTTAAACGTAAAATAAAAATAAAAATAGTAATTATGATAATAATAATAATAATTAAACAACATTTTTTTCGAGTTATTTAATATACATAAACAAGTTTATTGAGCATCAAATATTGTGTATATTATTTGTCTATGAATGTATGAAAATTTTCCTAATTACCATAGCTTGATAATACATACATAATTGTTGTTAATACTTTTTTTCCATAAAAACTTAGTTATAACTCGGACTGAACAAAATATATTGTGGTACTTATAGGGAGTACAGTTTCACATTAAAAACATACACAATAATTACATAGGACAGAAATGATGACGTCATTTACCATTATTAAACAACGACCCATTACACATTTATTAACAAAAGGGCCATCCATAAATGGCGTCTCATACTTATGGTTTGAGGGGCTCACACATTTGTGACGAAATTCGAAGAGGAGGTGGGGGTGTTTAAGAGGAGGTGGGGTGTTTAAGAGGAGGTGGGGGTGTTTAAGAGGAGGTGGGGGTGTTTAAGAGGAGGTGGGGGTGTTTAAGAGGAGATGGGGGTGTTTAAGATGTGGTGGGGGTGTTTAAGAGGAGGTGGGGGTGTTTAAGAGGAAGTGGGGGTGTTTAAGAGGAGGTGGGGGTGTTTAAGAGGAGGTGGGGGTGTTTAAGAGGTGGTGGGGGTTTTTAAGAGGAGGTTGGGGTGATTAAGAGGAGGTGGGGGTGTTTAAGAGGAGGTGGGGGTGTTTAAGAGGAGGTGGGGGTGTTTAAGAGGAGGTGGGGGTGTTTAAGAACTGTTACTTTACAACACAACTCACAACTTTAAATAAAAGTTCTAGTTAAATATTAGTTATTTAATATTTATTTAATAACGTTTGAACTGGCTTCACGCTTGTAATGATATTAGATTGCAATCTTACAATAAGTGCATAAATAAAAACAATAAAATTATTTGAAACATGGTCATTTTCAAATAGGAAATACGGCTTTGATGCAAAGTTTATAACGTTACATTTGAGGCGGGGTCGGAGGCTAACTTTTCATGACGAGTGACGAGGGGGAAAATCGGCAAACATCGAATGAAGTCATTTATGGACGGCCCCAAAAGAAGGTTTTGAATTAAAAAAACAAATTATAATTTATTTTAAGTTGCATTAAATCTCATTGTTCAAGACAAATAAGCCCAAAATATTTGTAAAAGTTGCATTTATCAAGGAAAATAATTCGTTTTTTATTTTTTAAATCACCGCTCTTTATTTTATAAAATTATTTGTTCAAACTATTTTTTTTTAAACAAAGGTTTTTAGTATATAGTTTATTTTAAAGAATGTGTTATATGACACGCAAAACAAGTAAACAACCCTATTATATCTCAATTACTAATGCATGTTATTATAATGCAAATGCTATTTAAACAAAGATGTACGATTCTTATTGTCACATGGTAAAGACAAGATGTTTTATTGCTATAATCAGAAACTGGCATTAATGAGTATGGCCACTTTTTCTGTGCTCTTATAATGACATGTCACTAACAAAAATATATTATAATAAAAGATTCCAAATTGATTTATTTTTCTTTCTCTCTAAACACACAGAATATTAATTCATTGGCTACAAATGTGTGTTTATAACAATATAAATATTTCGTTTTTTTTTAAATGAACGGAAAGAGACTATGTATGGGAGAGGATACATTTTCTTAAGTTTATATTTGTAACATCGTCTTGTCGTATCTATACAGACGCCCTTCTATACAGAAGAATAATGCGTGCACAGACCATGCCAGTCTGTTGGCAAGTGATGCAGCGTTCACAGGCCATGTAAGGGTTTCACGCATTACTCAGCCGCCTTTATTTCCATAACTAGTGTTCGGTAACCATTCGAAGCTGATTGACTCAGGGACGCCCTAGGCCCCAGAAACAAACCCTTGCCTTCACATGGATTCGAAACCAAGACCATCGGTACGCATGCCACTCGACCACATCGTCAGTTTTAATACAATGGAATAATCGGTAAAATAAACATATCAGACATGTTTTATCTAACTTATAATTTGGATTATAATTTTAATTCAAAAATTTGTTTATTCCTTTTCAAAAATGGATTTTTAATTCAATACGTATTCTTTAAAACATATAAATTAAGCAAAGTTCATACTGGCAATTCGAATTTAGCAACCAAAATATAAGAATGTCGTAAAAGAAAAACATTTAAAAAATTGTGATAGTAATGTGTTTTTTTTTAAAAGATATATTATACATATAATAATGAGAACAAAATTAGATAAAAGAAAATCCAAATATTAATGAAAGGTTAGTAACACACTTTGTAAGACCAAATCGATATTTTTGTCAAACATCATCTACTAAAATATATATGTTGCTCATTAGCCTCAGTGCATGATTAGGGTAGATGAGTGCTAGCAATTTATTAACATTGTATCCCTAATTGTAGGAATCGAAGTGAAGTGGCGTGCCACTTTCATAAAATAACAGAAAATGCCAATATCCATTTGCGCATCGATGAAAATTAGACATGCATATATATTACAAAGGAATTAAAACATTTTATAGTTTCCATATTTTGAAGAATTACAACTTTAAAACTATTTTTCTTTTTTAAATTTATATTTCTATACAATTTTTTGCCGTACACACAATGCAACTTATAAGAACACCGTTTATTAATACGTAGTCTTATTATATTTAAATAATATTTTAGCCAAATTTAAATTATGTTATTTATCTTACTTATTTTCCCAACAAAATGTCTTATTTAAAAAAATCATAAACGATGCTTTGTGGTGCGTCATTGGTGCGATGTAATTTTACTGCACGCCCAATATGATTACAACTGTAAAATTTATTGAATTTATTGTTAGCTCTAAAAATATGATCGTTCCTTCTTTTTTATAGCTTTAAATAATAAAAATAATATACATACATACATACATACATATGTATATATATATATATATATATATATATATATATATATATATATATATATATGTGTGTGTGTGTGTGTGTATTTGTCTCTAACAGAACGCCAGAATATTTGGTCTTACTGCCAAATGTTGACAAATAAATATATCCATCATGATCCAGATTGAAGCAATCTGTTGTTTTGAACTTTAAATCTTAAAAAAATAGGGCCCTGGCCCAGGGGCGGATTAAGACTGCACGGGGCCCCTGGCTGCAATTCAAACTGGGGCCCTATCCAGCTAGCGTCCCTTTAAATAAAATGATAGCTAGCAGCTAACATAAGACTACTGGACTACTTGGATTTCACCGCAGCTAGGTGTTTTTTTCTATTGTTTCGTTTTATTCGTTTCATTTGTGTACTATTTGTCCGTTGAGGAAGGCTCTTTGCCGAGGCGTTCGCTGTTGTGTTGCGTCCTGTCAGGCCTACTAATACCCTGTTTTATTTTATGCATTTACCTTAACATAAGACTGTAACTTGTAACTAGATAGTCCCTTGGTTCCTTGTTCATAATGTGTCTGTACTCCGGGATCGGATTTATAAAAAAAAATCGAACACAAAGAAATAACTGTTTGCCCGGAAACTTGAATTAAGTGTAAAAATATAATTTAGACAAATGAAAAACAAAAACAAATGGCCTCGGCCGGGATTCGAACCCGCTACCGCTTGCACCACAAGACAACACGTTGCCTCAAGACAACAAGATCCCTATGTATGAAGTAAATTTAAAAGATATAAATAGTATTCATTAATATGTTCTCTTATTGACCCAATCAAATTCGGTTTTTCGAAACTGAGGCTACGGATCCGAATAGCGATGAGATTTTAATAGATACCATTTTATTAATTTATTTAATTTATGATATTTTTAGGGATTCATGCAAACATTTGTCCACCTTTATTATATATTATACTAAATTTAGGGGCCCTAAATCCTCGGGGGCCCCTGGCTTTAGCCCGTTCAGCCCCCCCCCCTTAATCCGCCATAGCCCCGGCCCTTATTTTAGTTTTTTTAAAGCCGTATAAATAGTATTTTATTCATCTTATGGCGATTTAACTTTGGGAATTTTTTAAGTACGCTCCCATGAAGTTTAGTGTCACTAATGTTATTTCTAAACACCACTTATTAGGGGCCGGGGGCCAATAATGCCATTTGTAAACCTGAGTTGTATCAAAGGTATTTTAAACAGTGGCAAATAGCAGTGGCGTAGCTATGTGATGGGAAGGGGGTCCAAATTCAAAAGTCCCCCCGGGGCCCCTTTGAGGCAGGAGCCCAATTTATTGTCCCCCAAAGAGGTTAAGCTTCACGGGCCCCCAAAAACCTACACATTCCTATCAACGCCACTAGCTACTAGGTATATGGATGAATTATTCAACAAATTTGTTATTAAAATTTTTTTATTCTATATGATAATGAACTCCTAACGTATGTTCCTTTAGGGCCAGGGGCCCAAAATTATTTTTTTCGTAATGTTTTAAAGCTTCATTTCCGATTAGATTTTTAAAAAAATAAATAAATATAGACACGTATCTCCATTTAATAACCTATATTGAAATGTTCAGGTCTTATGAAATATACACATCCTGCACCCATTTTCCACAGGGTCCTTAATGTGATTTTATTTTCCATTTGATTTTACACGACCTAATCAAATATTGAAAACAAGTATATCCATCTTAATCTAGATCAATTTGTGTTTGAATTGGTGTTAGTATTGAGGTATTATTGGTCTAGTATTGAGTTAGTATTAAATTAGTATTGAGTTAGTATTGAGTTAGTATTGAGTTAGTATATATATATGTTTGTGTATGTATATTAGGCTGGTAACGATTAATTTAAATTTATTTGTTAATTTAAAATTATTTTAATCGATATTAAATCGATAAAAAAAATTTACGATTATTCGAGAAATTAATCGTTATTTTTCACAGCCCAAAAATATTAATATATATATATACAGCGAGTCCTCGAGTTTCGCCGGTCCCGACTTACTCTGTTTCGTGGTTACGAAACAAAAACTATTTCTTATTTTCCGTCTTATTTTTATTAATATTTACTGTCATTCTTGTTGGAAGAAATTGTTCACTGTTGTTTTTTTTAAATTAAAATGTACTTTTATGCATGTGGTAAAGATTTGTTTTCTCGTTTTTTTTTACAGTGCTTAACTGTATATTTTATATATGTTGACAGTACTTAGAAAGAAGAGGTAGAAAGTCCTTCCAAACCCACCCAGCTCCACCCCAAAACCCGATCGGACAGCGCACTGACTGACAAAGCACAGAAGTTGAGAATTACAGCGCAGTTAATTGACTGACACAGCACAGAAGTTGAGAATTAAAGCGCACTAAATTGACTGACACAACACAGAAGTTGAGAATTACAGCGCACTTAATTGACTGACACAGAAAGCAGTTGAGAATTAAGGCGCACTTAATTGACTGACACAGAAAGCAGTTGAGAATTACATTGTAGCATATTTTCACAAGGTTATTTTAATATATTTGTTTAAGAATTGAACAACTGTTGACTAAAATGCGCAACTTTTCATACGGGGCTTTAATTTTGCATACCGACAAATGAAAATTGGAAAGCTCATTTAAGACATTATTATTAACATTGATATAATAGTTGATTCATTTGAGTTGAAATAGTAAATGGACAGCAATTCTAAAACCAAAAATTTTTAATATAATTTATTAGATACTATAAACGTTAAATCTGGTGCTAAATTCTGATTAGAACTTTCCAGAAGGTTAACAAATCCATGGAATCACCAAATTATGTATAGAACCTGATTTTAGAACCTAACATTTCTCCTCTTGCCTGGATCGTTGCATTCGTTACCCAGACGAGAGATGGCGGAAATGTAATTATAGTTAATTCACTGGTGGTAAGATATCGGTCTGTATACTACTGCATTTAGTTAAATGACGTAGTTCACAAGCCGGAGTTAATATATCTGTCTATAGTATATATACTAGTTAATTGAGTTAAATGACGTAGTTCACTACTAGGTAGGAAGCTATTTTTAAAAAAAATGAGAACATAAAACCAAAGGAACATTTTATTTACTGAACAATCAGATGAATAAAAGAAAATACTAAAATAAAAAAAAATATTTCCTTTGATGCAATGCAATATTTACATATATGTATTTTGGTCAGAGATGTAACGATCAATAAGATTCAGAAAACTGACATACAAGGCCAAAAATCAGATTAATTACATTATAGTTCGGTTAACATAAACAATCAAAACATGTATTATAATATTTATATTCAGTGACGTCACTAGGTTTCGTGTCACCCAGTGCGGTAACTCCTTTCTAATTCTCCGACTTCCTGTGTAGCTAGAAAGAAGCATGACACTTTAGAGAATTGTTGAGTACATTGCCATGATATTAAGCGGACATTTTTTAAATTTATATCTTTTTTTTAAATTACCACTCTTTTTGGGCCGTAGCAAATCAAAATGTAGTTTGTGCCTAATATGGCCACTGTGTAAATGGATTGATTTTGACCAAATATGGTACATAAACTTATTTACCTTTATAAAAGTAATATATTACATTAAACTCATAATTTCTTTAGATTCATAATATTTAAAGACTTTATCCCAAATCGATTTTACAGAATCAACACACTTATTGACACATATCTCCATCATGACCCAGATTACAATTGTTTGACCTTTTGAAATTAACATTTTTCCCGTTTGGGCCCAGGGAACCTTGATGTCATTTATTTCTTATATAAGTTGTACAAATATTATTTTAAACTTTGATTACCGGCAATTTCATCCGATCGCCATGAAATGTTGACATTTTTAGTGAAGGATCACTATTTACATTTGATGAATTTTGATAAAACCATATGCATAAGAAGTTGATGGCTCATGTTTAAAAGCTCTAGGACATTGAAACCATGACGTCATTATTAACGTTCTTCTGTGAAAATCCGATTTGAAGGTAACATCGCCCTATATATGGCTTCTTGTGGCATTGGTGAAATATTTTTAAAGTTGACAGAACTGCTGCTTCTGAATCTCAGCTATACTTAATACCACATGTGTAACATATCAAAGCAGAGCAACACGGCTGAAGGCCTGTGACGAGTGCAGCGTAGACATATATGTTGAGGGCTTGGACATTCAACCCACAACAAAGATTCGACTATTAAATTAAAGTGTAATTTTATTAAAATCATAAAAAAAATAATAAAATCACTATTAGAATAATCACACAAGGACAAGTTAGTTGCGCTTTTTAAAAAGGTGGGCGCCTCGTGGCAGCAGCACAACCTAGTGTTTAATATAATGCACACCGATAAGGAATAGGTTTATAAAAATTATTGTCAATACAATACGCACCTTATTGCGCGACAGGAAAGGTTGTTCAATATAATATGCACCACGACACTATCAAAAATTTAACATGTTACATAAAGATAATCTAAATAGGCATTAATTTAATAAGCTACAAATCCCAGCGCTCATCGCTAAAAATAAACTCTTGGAAAAAAACTTCAACAAAAAAAAACTCGTTTTGAACGTCGTTCAATATGTAAATGACCGCTGACCGGACAGAAAATTGCCTTTTATTATATAGGATGTTGTCATCTTGTCTCACAAGCGCAACTCGTGTACACTATCAATAATACAAACGCCTTTGTGCTCAGCTGATTAACTAACATATCAGTCGTGCGTTGCAAATGTCTAAGTATAAAGGAAATTCAAAGAAACAAATGTATGGTAATTTTTAAAATATGTTGTTTTTTTCTTTTAAAATGTCGGCATACATTAAATAGGTTTATAAACATGTTGAAACAATGTCATATATTCTAAGTGAAACAATCCATGTACTTTATTGTTAACCAATGGAAACGAATAAATTATATAAAAAGAAACATCAGATCAGTAGATATGCTACTATTTTTAAGGTTATTATAAGTTAATGCATCCAGAAATAAACATAAGTCTAAAGTACGAAGTTATATCCTATATAATAAAAGGTTAGTTACTGTCCGTTTGTCCCGTCATCTATAGCGATTGGTCCCTCAAACACATATGACTCCTACAGCCAATCATATTACGTTTACGCCATTTACGCGGACGTTCAAAACGAGTTATTTTTGGTGCAGTATTTCTTCAAGACTTTATTTTGAGTTATGCGCGTTGGGATTTATAGTCAAAAGCTCTGTTTTTACGAGTTATTTATTTTAACTATAATGAATAGTATTTTTGACGTAATGCACATGTAATGCCGGTCGAGACGGCTGTTGGATGGCAGATACAACATGCCACCGAACGGTGGCGGAACGTCCTTGGACGGGCTTGGTTGCTCGTTAAAAATAATATAGTAGTCAAAGTCACTCACGCGTTGGATGTGGAACGCTGAGGAATGATGTATAAAAGTCCATAGCAGTTAAAAAATCGTGTGTTGATTCCAAAATTAAAATATCAGCGAAAACAATGACCTCATATAATATTTTTTTACAGCGCATCTTTAATTTGCACACCTTTGATGCATTGGTGCAGTAGATTGGTGCGCTGCTTTCTAAAATTATTAGCGTCACGGACAGACAGACATGCATGACAGACAGACGTGACAGAGATAGAAAATAATGTATATTTATATACATATATATATATATATATATATATATATATATATATATATATATATATATATATATATATATATATAGTTTTTAAAAAAAACGATACTTTTACTTTGGAATGTTTGTAATATCTCATTGATGTATTTTCTTTGAATGCTAACAAAAACAGACTTGATAAATTATTACTATACTAGCCATATACATGCGACTTCTACGATAGTTTAGTAAATAGAAACAGTCGGCTGTCCAATTTGAAAATTGTCTCTCAATTTAGCATTATTGAAATAATTTTACACATATAATCATTTGTAATGAAAATAAAGTATGTGTTTTAATACATGTGTATATATATATACAATGATTATTATTTATAACTATAAAAAAGAAGAAACTATCATGTGTTCATTTTTTATAAAACAGAAAAAAATCAATAAAAATTATACTTTTAATCATATTGGATGTGAAGTAAAATTACATCGCACCACGACGCACCACAAATCATCGTTTATGATTTTTTAGATATGACATTATTTTGTGAATATAAGTAGGATAAACTAAGTTTTTTAAAATTGTAATTTAAATCTAATGAGATTAAGTATTAATAGATGATGTTTTATAAGTTGCATTGTGTGGACGTCAAATAAGTGTATAGAAATAAAATAAAATGAAGGAAAAGTCGTTATAAAATTGTTTTCTTCAAAATATGGAAACTATCAAATGTTTTAATTTATTGTAATAGATATGCATCTCTAAGTTTGAATTACACGCAGCAAGTTTTTGGGAAATATGTGTATTTTATGAAAGTGGCACGCCACTTGACTTCGGTCCCTACATTTAGGGATACAATTTCAATAGCTTGCTAGAAATCTGACACTTTTTATTTCGAAGTGATTATTCGGAGATATCTCCAGATGTTTCCCATGATTCTTAGCGTCATAAGCAAATTTTTTTGGCTGGTCATGTGACTACTTGCCAATTGGATATAAGCTTTTTAAAAATTGACTCGGTGCATCAGCTTCTGTGGTCTCACGGTTAGGACATTAGATTCTTGAAGTGAGAGGTGGAGGTTCGGGATTCTTTTGAGTCTTTTTTTTTAGGTTGTAGTTTCAGTTTTAGGGTTTGGGTTAGGTTCAGTTGTCTATTTTATAAATTAGAATAGAAAAAGAGTTTCTTTTGAGTCTTTTTTTTTAAGGTTGTAGTTTCAGTTTTAGGGTCTGCGTTAGGTTTAGTTGTCTATTTTTTAAATTAAAATAGAAAAAACAACAAATATAGCAACCTAAATACAATTTATCGAGCGCACCGTTCTCTTTGCTTTTACCAAATTAATTTTAAAATCATAAATCTTTTTGAAATAAATTTTAAGCTATGATAGGTACATATATACTAAATTAGAACATAAATTGTTTTTGTTTTTAAAAAAAAATCTCCGTATAACGCCGGGAGTTATTGGGAGAAATCTCCGTATAACGCCTGGCGTTATTCGGAGATATCTCCGTATAACGCCTCCCTTTTATTTACAGTGAGCCTAAAAACAACTCGTGACCCTAGTTTAGGCTATTTATAGATAAATTTATTTTTAAAACTATTTCCACTCAGTTTTAAAACAACATAAAGAAATCAACATTTTGTTTGATCCAATAACTTTATTGTTTCTGCTAATTTTAGCATTCTCAAGCGTTACTGAAATGTTTATCGGGGTATTTGATGATGGACAACACTTTCAATACAGAAATCCCTCGCTACAATTGCGGGTAACTTTTCGTGGATTCACAGCTTCACTTGTTTTTACGTATATTAGTATTAGAAGAAGTGACCTAGGAAATGGCATCACCCTCTGAAAAAACTTAAAATATAATCATCGGCATCACAGTGAAAGTCATCATTACCTCCAAAGTCATAATTTTTATTGGACATTATATTTATCATAATGTCTTAGATAGTAGCTACGTGTATTGTGTATTTCGCTAACACCTCTACCGACTTCGTATTGCTTTAAAATGGGTGTTCCTATGCCGCAGACTTTTACTTGTTTCGGAGGTCTCGTGTCCCCATTAACCGCGATAAACGAGGGTTTACTGAATGTTCTTGATAACTTTGTAACTGCTCTTATATTAATAAAATCTACTAAATATTTTTGGTTTATAATTTACTTCTTATTCCGTTATCTCCTAAATTATTTTTCATGTGTAATTTTATTTCCGTTGTGAATGTGTTGTTACTTGGAGTCTCTAGAGCACAAACAACTTGTTTATTTTAATGTGCTTTAATTTGTAGATGTAGACTGTCCTCTAAATAGGACAATGGGAGGACCTATGATAAAATAAAATCCGTGAAAAATGTTTGGGAGCCTCAATGTATTGCTTCTTATTATAAAATTATATTCAAGAACCAACCAAGCTTAAGAGAAATCATAGTCCTAAAACACTATGTATTATGATAAGGCTGAAAGCACGTCAGGAAGACTCTTTTATTGTACCTCCCGCAAAATGGTTTAGGCTTGCTTCTGCATCATTCATGACAGTGCCCCATTTTTCACTCTGCAACAGAATTGTCCCACGCCGTCATATCACACTATATTAGCTCCCATTGGTAATTTGGGTACCCTGCGTACTTGCGTTTTAGAGTTATCTTCAAATAAGCTGTATCAATTGCGCGTCTGAAATCCTTCAGAGACATTGCATTTTAGCCGTGGATAGTTGTGTACAGAATCCATGCATTCACTATTGCCACATCAATGCAGCAAATAAACAATGACCAGTACCATTTCTTTTCACTAACAGAAATACTGTAATTTGAAACAAGCCAATTATGGTAGACGACACCGCCCATAAGAGCATTATAATTAGAGATCAAGTTAGGCTTTTCACAGTGCTTTTGTCTTTCTTTTATTTTACTATTTGCTTGACATCATGAAACAGCTAAAGAGAATCGTGATTTGTGGCAATGTTTACAATGTTACTGTCGTGCCAGCGCACGAGAAGTACCACAGAAGTTCTGTAGTAGACGTTCTCATTTTCTCAATGAGGTGACATTTTCATCTCTTTTGAAGACTTCAGTAGACATGTTCATTGGCTCTGTCTTCTCTAATCTTGTTGCTTGAAATCCATTATCAGCCAGCTGAGGCAATAGATCCATGTTTGTAAAGATGTTATAAAAAAAGGAGGACATAGCTGCTTCGATCAGCAATGTATTGTACAGCATTCAAGAATATTTGAAAAACAATGGGCCAATCAATCTGTTGCAGTCTTTTTCTCTCCACAAAACAATGAGAAGTGTAACAGAATTCCTCGCTGGAGCATAAAGCCAAATATTTATAACCAACTCTGTTGAGCTTTATTTCATTTTATAATGTTTTTTCAGGCTGGCATTAAATTTCACGCTCATTTCATTAATGCTGATGTTAGTTGTAACATAGCCAAATTTGAGGAAATTCTAATTCAAGAGTTCAAAAAGGCTTCATCTTGAACGATTAATCAACTTTATTTTCTCTCTGCAGTAGAATTATCCACGAAATAAATATTGCTTTCCAATTTCATGAATCGGTTTCAGGACATGGCATTATCGACAATAATAACAACGAGATCATCTGCATCGCTCCTATAGTCTGTTTCTGACGAGACTATATGATGTCCAGTTACAATCAAAATCTCAAGACAGACCTTCAATTCTTCAGCTGATGTTTGAGATTCGTGATCGCTTCTAACATCAGTCAAATAGCGACCTGTTTCTCTATTATATACATCGTAACACTCTAGCGAAAAGAAAAACTCCTCAAAGAGTTCCAAAGGAGTAGCTCGGCTTAGAATTTGATGAACATTATTTTGCATTTTAGCGGCACCTTGTCCATTACATACAGTTGTCTTTGGGATGGCTGGAATTTTCTGCTTCGTCCAGGAGGGCGAAGGACAAGCACACAGACTTCAGCTTCCGAGTATTCTTCCTCGCACTGCTCTAGAAACTATTCCACTTCACCAAGGGTATGACATTTGCCTGGCACTTTTCTAGAAACTATTCCACTTCACCCAGGGTATGACATTTTCCTGGCACTGTTCTAGAAACTATTCCACTTCACCCAGGGTATGTCATTTTCCTGGCACTGTTCTAGAAACTATTCCACTTCACCCAGGGTATGACATTTTCCTGGCACTTTTCTAGAAACTATTCAACTTAACCCAGGTATGACATTTTTCTGGCATGATTCACTAGAAAAATAGGATTATTATGACTTACTTTACATCTAGGTACTATATACACCACGTCAACCCAATGTCCTATTTACAGGACAGTGGGATATGACGCGGTAGTCCGTTTGAGTTTGTGCGATTGGAATAAAATGTAGCGTTACGGACATGTAGATAAATTGGTCCGTGCAAAAAACCATAACTCATATAAACTTGACATCACATATAGGAGATGTTAAAAACTGGCATCAAAGTCACACATCACAACATACCGCTTAAACACCACGTGACACGTGAGCGCCTGCGCGAAGGACTTACAAGAGAAATCTTAGGGTCTGCATTTAAATGTTAAAGAAACTATAAGATTACTTTGTTAAGTGTAATACATACTATCTGTTATTGTTAATTAGACAGCTCCTGATTATAGCTTTCTCAAGAAAAGTGGCACGCCACTTGACTTCGATCGCTATTATTAGGGAAAAAGTTCAATTAATGAAATGATTCTTGCACCTACAGATTTACACTAACTACTAATAACAAAAAGCCAACCTTTCTATTTCCAGATTTTAAAAAAAAATGTATACATTCTAGTTACTAATCTTAAGATTTTTTTAGAGTTAACAAATTCGATAATCCTGCAGTTTCTACAAGTATATTATTTCACAGCGAACTTTAATTTTCTCGTGAGAACTTACGTTTTTCATTTATTAAATGAATTAATTTATGTTATATTTTAGCTATTATAGCACTAATTTGTAAGTTTTATTAATTTCTAAGGCTTTTTTCAGCCCTAAGAGCTACATAATCGGAGTGGGATACATCCATTTTGTTTATGTAGTACTCTACATGCCGAGTTGTCACACTAAGATGCCAAATGTCAAACATCTAGTAACGAAATAAAAAATGAAAATTGTCTTTAAAATATTTATTTATCTTCTGAGAACATTAAAATAGATGAAAAATACCTTTTAAAAAATATTTTCAGTCAGTAAATGTATTTTAGCATGGGTCGAGCCACGTAAAAAACATCTTGCTAGGTAAATAAAATGGACGTATCGTGACCAGATTATGTATTATATAGAGCCGATAAAATGCCTTAGAAATTAAAAAGACTTACAAATTAGCGCTGTAATAGCTGAAATTCAACATATAATTATGCATTTAATAAATTAAATAAAAACGTAAGTTCTCACGAGAAAATAAAATTTCGCTATGAAATAATTTACGTGTAGAAACTGCAGGATTACCACAAACTCAATGATTAGTAAAAGTATGCTTAGTAAATGACTAACAATGGGGAATTGTACCAACTCTGTTAATAACAACGAGAGTGAAGACAGCAGACATTTTATAACAACTGTTTGTGTTTTTCATATCATCAACCTTTTATCTAGTAACTTGAGTAGGTTTTTTTAAATTTGAATTTATATAAAAATTTTGTTGTTTATTCAAATTAGACTATAATGTAATGCATGTTTATGACTCTGTCACGTATGAGCAGAGAGTGACTACAAAGTATGCTGTGTACGTGGGTGTGACTATAACGTAATGCATGTTTATGACTCAGTCACGTATGAGCAGAGAGTGACTACAAAGTATGCTGTGTACGTTGGTGTGACTATAACGTAATGCATGTTTATGACTCAGTCACGTATGAGCAGAGAGTGACTACAAAGTATGCTGTGTACGTGGGTGTGACTATGACGTAATGCATGTTTATGACTCTGTCACGTATGAGCAGAGAGTGACTACAAAGTATGCTGTGTACGTGGGTGTGACATTTATAAGACTCTCATGTCTCATCATACATTCTGGATAAATTAACCCGTAACGTTGACACTGGTGTGAAAACAAAGCCTGTTAAACCTCATCCCTCTCCAGGTTTTTAGATCGATGGATCCGTGAGAGAACGTTCGGTGAGGTATCCCTCGAGTTGCGTGCAGAAGCAGACAATTACCTCCATTTGCCATTAAATTGTTAGGCCGCTCGTTAAGTTTGTGATCGTTTAAGTCCTTATAATCATACACAAATGAATGTATCACAACTGCAAAATATAATCTGAGACATTAAACACTAAAGCAAACTTACTCTATAATTAAATATAATTAAGAGGCTTTTTTTTTAAAACTACGATACTTTATTTTAAAACAAAGTCTCCAAACGGAGAGACTTTGTTTCGTGACACCAGCAATTACAGTCCTACCTATGTTTTGGCTACCAACTACAAGTAGCCCATGTGTTTTACTGTAACGGTTCACCACCTGATCACTTGAGCAATCACCAGAATTACCGTATTGGACTACGCCACAACAACTGCAAGAGACAAGATTCCAGTGTCTTACACAAGGAGTCTACACGACATCCAGTCTGTCGGTGTCAGCTGGTTGGTCAGATACAGGGCCCCCGTCCCCTATAGAAGGAGTTTACACGTCATCCAGTCAGTCTGTGTCAGCTGGTTGGTCAGATACAGGGCCCCCGTGTCCTATAGAAGGAGTTTACACGTCATCCAGTCAGTCTGTGTCAGCAGGTCGGCGAGTTCACTGGACGATATCCCTCCACCCTTTCCTGAATTATACATCGAAAGAACGGAGTCGACCATGCGACATTAGTCCCCCCCCCCGGTTGAGAAAATGTAGCATCCCCCCCCCCACCGCACTCAGGAACGTCGCGCATTTCTTTGTCCAGGTCAACGCTCCTCTGACCAACGAAACGGAACGGTCTCTTCCCACGTGGGATTACAACGGAGAGTTAACCAATGAGCTGAGGACTCAACCCTTACACATCACAGCAGGAGATTCACGTGTCCCATAAAGGAAGGCGGTCGATGAGAGCAATCTTCTGTGTAACTCTCAACACCTGTAAGTATTAAATAACAAGATAAATTTGTTTATTGAACAGGCAATAAGATGACTAAATGGCAAAACAAATTAATACTTGGCCATAGATTATTATGCACATCTTTAAAAATTCTATGAACTATTGTATAATTTTTAACTCAAAAGTATTTTTTAAGACCGTATCATTCCTTTGTGAACATTTATTATGTCCATTGTTTGTGTTTTGATTGCCCAATTAATAATTTTAACATTTGACACAGTAAGCCAATCATCGACACTGGGATTCTGTTGTAACTTCTTGTTTATTATCGTTCCTTATACAGAGCTCACGTCTATTTGATGTTATTAAATAATAACCTACCTCCCCTCCACCGCTGTTGTCGAGATACCCACCGTCTCGACGACCATACATGTGTATCACGTCAAAAATAATATACTTTATAGTTATAACAACATTACCCACACCCATCTGTCCTGAGACCCCACCTCCCCACAACGCCGGTCTGTCCAGAGACCCTACCTCTCCCCCCACACCGCCACTCTGTCCAGAGACCCTGCCTCTCCCCCCACCCATACCGCCGGTCTGTCCAGAGAACCTACATCTCCCCCCACCCATACTGCCGGTCTGTCCAGAGACACTACCTCTCCCCCCCCCTATCCACACAGCCGGTCTGTCCAGAGATCCTTCCTCCCCCCACCCACACCGCCGGTCTGTCCATAGTTATAATAAATAACCTGTAAAAACAAAGTTTTTGACTACAAATCCCGACGCTCATCGATAAAAATAAACTCTTGTAATAAAACTGCACCAAAAAAATCGTTTGAACGTCGTTCAATATGTAAATGACCGATGACCGGACAGAAAATTGCCTTTTATTATCTAGGATGTTGTCATCTTGTCTCACAAGCACAACTTGTGTACACTATCAATAATACACACGCCTTTGTGCTCAGCTTATAGACTTATGCACTCGTCGTGCGTTGCAAAGATCTCAGTATAAAGGAAATTCAAAGAAACAAAAGTATGAAAATTTTTAAAATATGTTTTTTTTTCCTTTTAGAATGTCTGCATACATTAAATTGGTTTAATAAACATGTTGAAACAATTTCATGATATAATATATTCTAAGTGAAACAATACATGTACTTTATTGTTAACACACGGAAACGAATTAATGATATATAAAGAAACATCAGATCAGTAGATATACTACTATTTTTAAGGTTATTATAAGGTAATGCATCCAGAAATAAGCATACGTCTGAAGTAAGAAGTTAAATAATTATATATGATGTGCAATAAATAATTAATTGGTCTTTTATGATGTAATTACTTAATAATTCAAGCTAAATACAGTGTTTCACTAATTCGAAAATCAGATATAAGTACTTAGTCATGTGAGCAACACAGATAAAGTTTATTAGAATTTTGTTTATACATTCGTGTATTTTTTAAATAACATTTCTGATATCGTAAAATAATATGAATACGCACATGACATTGTTTTAATTAAATTCAGGATATACCGGGATATGAGAATCATTACAATTTATAGATGTTATCCCTAAATTTAGGGATCGAAGTCAAGTGGCGTGCCACTTACATAAATCGTCAAACAAGATGTGGCAGCACATACACATTTATACAATAAGCCATGAACCCATTTACCAGTAAATAACTTAATTTGATAGTTTCCGTCTTTTTAAATAAAAATAACTTTAAAATCTATAATTCATTATAATTTAATATTTCTATTAATAATTTTTAGGTTAAATAATTTAAAAACCATTTAACAAATTCAAGTTAATAACACAATGTCTTAATGGATGTTACATTCAATTTGGATTTTTAAAAAAAAATAATTGTATACAACTACTATCTTCTAATAAATCTTGCCAGCTAAATTTTCTCAAGTACTACGTCGTAATAAATAAACATGTACCGGTACTACTTGGTGCGATAAAGATTTGAAATAAAATATATTATTTAACATTTAACATTTAGTGCGATTTTACGATACAAATTTTATGAATAAGAAATGTTTTTCACTGTACTTTACCGAGGAAAACTAATGCACATTTAGTCATTGATATGATGTGAACATTATTTTTTTGTAAATGAGTAATCATGCGAATATTTTATTTGTCGAATGCTGCTTATTTAATGGTATAATTCTTATGATTAAAATACTCTGATTTGATAACCTGCTCCAACTAAAGTGGACACTCGAACATCCACTATATAAGATTGAGTTAAGTCACAATGGCCGTGCAGTACTTATTGTGAATGAGGAAGCTTATTCTGGCACATGAGACTCATTTATAGCTTGGGAAGTTTAGTCCAGTGGGTTGTGACTTGACATACATTTTTCTGTTTATTTCATGGTTTCTTTTTGTTATGATCCGGAACCAAACAAAATTGAACATAAAATAATAATACCCAATGTTGAAATAATACGGAGAGTTGAAATTCTCTTTTTTTTTAAATTTTAAAATATATTTTAAGATGTTATTTTCTATTCGATTTTACATAATCTTGAAAAATATTGTTAAATACATCCATCATGAGTGTTGCGTACTGGGTTATAATCTTGACAAATATTGTTAAATACATCCATCATGAGTGTTGCGTACTGGGTTCTGGATGAAATGAAGACTAAGTCTCGACTCTTGTTCAATAGATAATTCACGCCTTTATTCAGTCAGCAATATATTTACAGCAACAGATTCAGGTACACAAACATAATTAGGGATGTGACGAAGTTCAAATTCGAATCCGACGACATTCGAACTTCGACGTTTTTTTGAGCAAATTCGAATCCGACGGATTTTTAACAAAAATTCCATCGGATTCAAATTTGAAAAATTACAGTTTCCAGATCAAACACCGCCGTATTTAAAACAAATATATATTTTTTTTTGTGCATGAAAATTAGATAAGAAATATAAGGTTTTCGGTAAACTTCCACCTCAGTCCCGTAAGGATTTCCCGTATCGCGATCGACTGGTTATGAACTTAAAAAAATTGTTGTAAATTTATTTATGTTATTGTCATACTGACTTCATCTTTTAGATTAAGAAGGGTTATTTTAAATTATCCAAAAGACCGTTTTGAGTTTAATACTATAGTTTAGTACTATTATTTTTACAAAAAAGTATAGCAAAATCACATTTTCAAAAAAAAACTTTAAAACTACCCCGAAACTTCACGAATCGAGCGAAAACACGAGCGATGGCAATCGCCGCCATTGCCGGAAGTCGAATACATCTTCTATCCCGCACTGAATAGTTTTTACTTTCTGTGATTTCGTTTCTAAAAAGAGTACTATCGAGGCGCGCTTTGTCAAATTAAACGTTAAGTAGAATTCTATTTTATGCAAAGCATCTTGTACTGATGATTCGTTAACAATGTGGCTAACTGTGCTTTGTAATAGCTGTGCCTTATAATAGTTTATGCTGCTGTTCATGCAAAAAGAAATGCTAAAAATCCTCGTTAGTGGGGGGGGGGCACGGGACTGAAACCTTGGTATACCCCCTTTTAGCAAAGTGTTGACCAAATACGCATCCGCTCTCGAATCCGACGGATTTATAATTGCCAAATCCGAATCAGACGGATGCGGATTTTCATCAGCTCCGTCACAGCCTTAAACATAATCCATTAACAATGGCCGCTCACTCGTAAGTGTTTACACGGACTCTCTGACACTAATACTAGCATTACTAACTAGCTGTACACTCGAGCACACCTCGTTACCAGCTATTAGAGCTACTCTCTATCACTAAATCGCTAGTCCTCACAAGGCACAAGGACTGTGGACCTCTTACTCGGTCTCCCTTTTACTGTCGTGTTCCCCCGTGTGTCTACACTCCACACTTTATGTAGTTCGCATATCTCTTAACTACCATCATGCGTGACTACAACTCCAATTATGTCTAAGTGAACTCTTCTCCAGTCCCTGCTTGACCAGAGTTCACATCAATTTACAACAATGCCACAACAATGATTAGCAGTGATTCTCATACCTTGTAAATGAGCAATATTGAAAGCAAAAAAACTTTTTCGAACTTTACATCTTACTACGATCTGGTCCGAGGGCCTTCATTTTTTAATTATTTTTTTAATAAGCTATATAAATAGTTTGTTTGGTTGTGTTTTTTTTGTTGCCTTTTTTAAAATCTGATCGCTATGAAACTTTAGAACGTTGTTGAGTGCAATCTCTCATATATTTCTTACATAAACTGTTTGAAAATACAACTTTCATTTTTTCTTATTTGTTTTATATAAAATGTATTTTAAACACGTGTAACTGGGTAAATTGATGGATTTTGACAAAACTTGGTACATAAGACTTGACAAATGGGAGACTTTCAGAAAAAAAGCTCGATAAAATAACAAACCTTCAGCGGTTCTAACCAATTATAGTATGGTGAATATATATTTAATATATTTTAAAATAAAAATACTTCAAAGTTGATGTCCTTTGTGTATTTATTCATGAATTGGTAAATACATGTCAAAAACAACTACAACAAAACACAACAACTTCTTATAATACTTAATGGCTAAATCTAACACACTATTTACATACACGGTAGAAAAATTTACTAAATGAATAATAATTACATAAAAAAACTTGCGTTTAAAATAAAATCTTTACTTCTTTTTTTTTAATGCTTAAAAGTTTTTGATAGCAGAAATATATAGCAACGAGAGCAATGCCCGTGCGAAGCTACGGGTAGTCACAATTGATGGATTTTGACAAAACTTGGTACATAAGACTTGAAGGCATGTCACAAAATATTATAAAAATTTGAATCCCTACTTACATTCCTTCGCGGACAGGGGCCTAATATCTTCTTCTTTTTTTCTTTTTTTTTACTTTTTATTCTTTTTTTCCTCTTATGTGTTTAAGATTTTATTCCACGCATATCTCCATCATGATCAAATATTTTGAACTTTTCATTTCAACTTTTTACTATACATTAATGTAATTATATTTGATATAATTCATACGCAAGCATTATCATTATATCAATATTGTAATATGTTGATAACTTTAAACGAAGTTCCAAAATGTAAGGCCATCCGTCTTTATCATGTAGTATAATTAAAAGTAGTTTTGTTAATACACTAGGCCAATACATAATAATTTCGCTGTTTGGATTCAAAGCTATGATCCTAAACCCACGTGACTGTTGATAACCCAATATTGTTATTTTCTCATTATTTTATAACTATCTAGAATAAGCTGCACTGTTTTAGGCTAAAGTTTTCTATGACCACAGGCTACTCGTGATTACACAAACTGTCAACTAGCTGACCACAGGCTACTCGTGCAAACACCAAGAGCCAAACAACATTAAAAAGACTGAGTTCTCAATGCATGTTTTTGTAGAGACTGACTGATACATAACGCCATTTACAATCACACTCTAGTTTTATTTAGAAGAATTACAATTTTTTGATGTAGATGACGCTTTCTGTAAGATTCATTTAATTTTTAAAAAAAAACTGATACTATATATCCTTGTGAATTTTATAACAATGAGCATTGTAAGTATATATGTATTTTGTCTTGAAAAATTTCTGCAAGTAAAGCATGTTTATAAAATATAACTACTTTGTAAGATGATGAAAAAGTTAAACATTTTAAGCACGATTAAACACATGTCTAAAATCTAAGCTGAAAACAAGTATACACTTATTGAAATGGCTTTAAAATTTAGAAAAAATGACATTCATGTACGCTTTATGACACAGTAAAGACTAGTCAAATACAAATACTTATGGTTAAAATTATTTATACAAAGTCTATAGACGTTTAGTGTGATATATACATATTATTTGTATTGAAATTATTATTATTAATAATAATTTGATATTTTTGTATTGTGCAGTACACCATCGTGTATCTTGGCTCACAGCATTTCATAAAAATAGTAACACACATATGATTGTCAATGAATTACATGTAAAACATTAATATCCTAAAGACAACACATAAAGACATTACGGAGCACATAAGCTACGTTTATAATTTAAAGAATTAATCGATAGTTGTGTAATTAATTGTTAAAATAAATTTTGAAGATATTTTTTTTCATGCAGTCATGAAGGTCTTAGTAGTTTTTGTTTGCAGCTTTTTAAAATGCGTGTGTGTGTTTGTGTGTGTGTTTGTGTGTGTGTGTGTGAGTGTGTGTGTGTGCTCGAGTGTCCTTTTTTATAATAGTTAGAAAATGCCAAGAAATAATCAGAATTGAATAACTTTTATTATTTTCATCATGACAGTATTATTTGTTTATAGTACATACACACAAAAGCAAATACATTTTAAACATATGATGATTGTGTATTATGTTTGGTCAGTAAAGAACAATGAAACCGTTGTTATTAAAGAAATTTGTATTTTCATATTTGATGTGCATTAAAATTCAAGTAGTTGCCGCACCAAAAAGCACTGGTACTGATTTATTTAACTTGACGTTGTACTTGACAGATCATGCCTGCAAGACTAATAGGAAGAACGTATTTCTTTTAAAAAAAAATTAAATCAAAATTTAAATTGTGATTTTAATAGACATAGTATCATTTACTTGTATTACTTAAATGTTTTTTGTATGCAACTTAAAAATAAACATAACTTTTTTTTTAAAATGGTAAATTAATACTGTTTTTACATTTTTATTTTTCTTTAAAAAACAAACGCAAACCATAAAATTAATTTACTAACTGTTGTTTATGGGTTATTCTAATTAATTGATCACGAAACTATCTGTTACCTCTATATACGTCTGTTTATCCAAGTGCCACGCCACTTGTCTTCGATTCCTATAAGTAGGAATACAATGCTAATGAAACACATAGAGTTTCCTACCCCTGGTACATTGTCTGCACGAGGTCTAATGATAATATTTCATAAAGTACCTTGTTATTGGTTCGTTATTAATACACAAAAAATATAATACATATATAAAAAATTGTTAGATTTTTAATGCATATTTTAACAATAAAAATATTAGAGACGTAGACTCTTTGTAAATACCGAAAATAGCGAGAGTGTAGACAGTGAACATTTTATAACATCTGTGGTCAATGACATTGAGAGTAGAAAATATAGACTTTTTGTAACGACTGTGTTAATAGCAAAGAGCATGGAGAAAGTGACATTTTTGGCAATTCCTTTTATTTCCTAGTCTAGTAGTTTTATGTTATCAATATACAGTGCATTTAAGTAATTTAATTTTAAACAATACTTAGGGGCCGTCCATAAAGTACGTCACGCTATTTTTTGACCATTTTTAACTCCCCCCTCCCCCCTGTCATAAACTATCACAAATCTAGGACCCCCCCCCCTAAAGTACGTCACACTTTCGAACAAAAATTGTGTTTTTTATTAACAAAATAATTAAAATTTAATATAAAACAGCGTGACGTCACACATGGCCGGACCCCCCTCCCACTTGTCACAAACTGTCACACTTTCTTACACCCCCTCCCCCCTCTGGAGCGTGACGTACTTTATGGACGGCCCCTTAAATGTTTTCTTGTAACCCTACAGAGAGTCTCATTGTCAATGTGATTATCATTGTACATGAAAATGAGTCATTTCTCTATAATTTACTAGAATCATTTAAGACCAAGACTCTATGCCAAGTTTTAATTTGAAGTAATAAAATAATGTCATTGAAGTTTAAGTGAAAGTTTTAGGTGACCTATATATAATACTAGTTGTAATTATAGGCTACTGTAAGAAAAATTCAGTTAAATGTAAATTATGAAATTGTTGAAATGTGAGGTGTATGACATACTACATCATGTATAAGTAATGTTCACGTGGAACCAAAGACCATGCAAGAGTATTTTTCATGTGTGTTTGGAAACAAAAAAAGTTCCACTTGAATTAGATTAGAGAAAGTCGGACACAATAAAATACATTATATTTGCCATTCAAGGATGAATGAGGAAAGTTTGTTGTCTTCCGTCTGACTATAAATAATGACATATTCAACGTGTTACAATCCATGAACAAACGTCTTCATTTCCCAGACATAATTTAAGCTAAATTACTGGATCATTGAACAAGTGTAAGGTAACATGTTAAACGAAATAATTTTCATTAATAATAATTAGCGAAATAAAATCCAACGTATTACGGGATTTTCTTTCTTTTGCTGATTTATTGTTTAATTGAGGTTTCATCGTGTTTTTTTTTTTCTTTTGGTTTGGGGTTCTTTTTCTTTTGGGGGTTCTTTTTGTAGACATAAAAAAGGAAATGCCATAG
>CALYLW010000061.1:2344208-2371698 GCA_944989445.1 Ampullaceana balthica
GATTTTACATAATCTTGACAAATATTGTTAAATACAATCCATCATGAGCAATATTGAAAGAAGGAAAAAACCTGGTTTCGAACTTAACATTTTACTACGATCTGGCCGAAGCGCCTTAGTTTTTACACGCTTTATATTTAAGTCACAAAAACTGTTCTGTATTTTTGTATCACGTCCATCAATCCATCCCTCTGTCAAATCTTGTAACGTAAAATAAACGACTTCTGATGGTCTTAGAGATCTAAAATATTTACCACAGATAGATCTTGGATGGCAATGCATTTTTTCAAAATTTCAGATTGATTGAATGTACCGTAATTAAATGAATGCTTTTTATTTTTTAGTTTATGTCTATATTATCACTCCACATCAGTGAACCATACATCAATTTGCTCTAGAGGGATACATGTAATTTCAATGTGGGGGATGTCAGAAGTGGTTTTTTAAAGATTTTTTATTATATGTTTAAAAAACATTTTTAAAGAGGACACAGCTTTTATTTTCATATAGAAAGTGCACCAAAAAAATAATTAAAATGTTCTATGATAAACTTGTGAAAATGACTGAACCTATCCCACTGCCCATAAAAGCGTGGGGCGCCCCATCACAACTCATTTCCTCTTTGCAACTTATATTTTGGATATAGATAAATATTCTAATTAATATGATTGTAGCATCTATATGAAAATTATGATCAAAGTTTGTGAAACTTTTAATGTTTAATTAATAGTCATCAAAACAAATTTATATTTATGATTTCGCAAGCCTTTGTACATGATAGAGAGTTGTGTTGACACTTTCTGTTGTAAATAAAATCCTGTCCTTTTTCAAAAAAAATAAAATAATTATTTATTTTCTACTTTTTAGCATCAAAAAATTTTTTATCAATTTTTTCGACCTTATCAAATTCAATTCAATTAGTTTAGTTTAAAAACCTCATTGACAATAACTTAAATTGTGATAGCGGTAATAATTAATTACACATTTTGTAATTAAAAAAATAATAAACAGCTTCCCCACTTGGAGAATTGAACCAAGTTCCTACAGGTCAAAAAACATCAGGCTAACATTACGTCTGCACAAATTTCGTTCTTTCTAAACTTATAATAATAACTCTTTAAAACTCTCTATCATGTACAAGGCGCTGCGAAACATAAATACAAATTGTATGAAACTTTAGAACGTTGTTGAGTGCAAACTCGCAATATATTATCATTACATAAACTGTTTGAAATAATACAACTTTCTTTTTTTTTCTTATTTTGTTTTGATATAAAAATGTATTTTAACATCTGTAACTGGGTAAATTGATGGATTTTGACAAAACTTGGTACATAAGACTTGAAGGCATGTCACAAAATATTATAGGAATTTGATTCCTTACTTCCAATTCCTTCGTGGACAGGGCGGGCTCAAATGTCTTTTTTTTATCTTTTTTAATTTGAATTTTCTCTTGTTTTCCCCTTATGTGTTTAAGATTTTCTCCCACGCATATCTCCATCATGATCAACTATGTGAACTTTTCATTTCAACTTTTTACTGTAAAGTTTAATATAATTAATATTTGATATAATATTCATAACGCAAGCAATTAACATCTATCAATTTTTTGGTAAATGTTGAAAACTTTTAAACAAAGTTCCAGAATGTCAGCCATCAGTCAATAGTAAGTAGTATAATGTACAGTAGTTTTAGTTTATACACACTATGTCGATACATAGTAATGTCGCTGTTTGGATTCAAAGCTATGATCCTAAACACAAAGTCACTGTTGCTAACCCAATATTGTTATTGTGTCTCATTATTTTATAACTATCTAGAATAAGCTGCACTGTTTTAGGCTACACGTTTTCTTATGACCACAGGCTACTCGTGATTACACAAACTGACAACTAGCTGACCAAAAGGCTACTCGTGATTACACACACTGGCTACTAGTTGAACACAATTTAGTCGTGTTTACACGATACGTCTTTTTCAGGCGTCCTCGAAGTGCTGTTGGAGTTCGCAGAAAGTTTTCAGGATTGCGACAAGATCTCAGAAAATATGAGACTCATTGCTTCTCTACATTTGTATAGAGACAGAGAGTTTGCGTTGTATGTTCAAATGGAACTGATCAAACAACATAACGCACAGCTTTTTGAATATATTTTGAGGAGCAAGAAAAACACTCCCAGTGCTGTTTGGAAACACTTAAAATGCGCGAAGCCTCATTTTTCAACGTATGAAATATCTCAAGAACAAATATCGAGCCCGACTTGTGGAACAGAAATCTGGAGACAGGAATACGACGGATGATCTCCATGGAGTGGCCCCGGACTTTGCACGACCTTTCGAACAAACACCCAAGAGCAAGGCAGCCACTAATGTATGGACTCTGGACTGTTAAAGTTACATGGACAGTGTTATTGAAGCAGCTTACCACTTATTCAATTATTGTGTTCTCAGTGTACAAATGCTACTTAAAAAAATGCTCATGCAGTACGTGTGTGACATGATGTTAGGTTTACATGACGATGTTCAATAAAGTAGAAATATAAGAGAATATCGATGACAATGTTTTTATTTGTAATTAAGCACTGTGTTTTCGTACAATACATTATGATTATGTCATTATTATCTCGCGTTGACTATTACGAAAAGTAAATTTTTGATAGTGACCATTTCGTCTTTTCAGTGAAAACTTTTTGCCGGACGTTGCAAAAGTATTTTTTTTAATGCACCGAAAATAGCTCATAGGTTGCGCACCCTTGCCTGAGATGAAGGGTTTTGTTTGTGACTTTGTTACTAACAGTGCTGATGAGGAGTGGAATTCAGACTTTAAGTTTTCTATTGTTAGTATTGAAAAGTTAAATAAACTGAATTTCAAACTTCAGGGTAAATGCTTGTTTTCACATGAAATGTATGTACATGTTAAATCATGTCAGGCAAAGTTTTTCCTGATCTCCTGGCAAGCAGGTGAAAATAGGTTTTGCCGTTTTCCTTTTCTGGTGAAACGGCTGACAAGTACAAGGCTCATTTGGATTCCTTGGCTGTGGAATTTGAAAGGAGGTTCCAAGACAACCTGGAACCACTTTTCAATATCCTCAGTTCGCTATTTAGTGAAGAAGCTGATTCAGCCCCAAAGGATATACAGCTAGAGCTGCTTGAACTACATGCAGATTTTGACCTGAAGGAGATTTTCAAGTCAGTTCTTCTGTTTGAGTTTTATGGATGTTTGCCAGCAGCATCATTTCAACACTTAAAAAATGTTGCTGCAGAACTTTTTTCACTCTTTGTGACCATATATATCTGTGAGCAAGCTTTTCCTTGCATGAAAATAACCAATTAAAGAACAGATCGATGTTAACTGACTTCAATTTGAATGCACTCATGCACATCACAACAACTAAACTGGTTTCACAGTTCAAAAGCATTATCCAAAATTGTGAACAATGACATACTTCTCATTAATTATAATTGTACTCTATTGTCACCTTGCATGTAAATTATGTTCCTTCTTCTACGTTGTGATTATGACAGGTAACAATAAACATTAGTTGAAATAATTTGAATAGTAAAATCTTCTAATCAAATTAAAAACTGTTTCAGTTCGTAATTTAAAATGTAATGTTAATGAGTAATAGAGAGTGAATTTAAAATAAAATGATAAGTACATTGTTATAATCATTAATTAATATTTTATGCGTTGTAATTGTATTTAAAATATACAAAATTTATATGCGGCCCGCCCATAACTGTTACAAGCGTCTTAATTATTTATATCTAGACAGCTTGCTCAAAGATTCATTACTTCCTATTACACAAGAAATGACTGAACACTGTTGAGGAAACAAACTTTAATGGCTGAACCCCTTTTCAACAACACACTATACACTACCCAACACTTTAACCTTCTACACACATTCTCATGACGTCAACAAAAACAACTCCCTTTTGCACGCTTTGGCACCGACTAACCAATAACACTAACACGACAACCAAACACAGCACCGTGCGCAGCTCACAAGTTAAAGGGGAAATTGGTCATTCGTGACAATAACAATAAAGTTTACAATGTGGCCCTCCGAGGACAAAGTTTGCCCACCCCTGCTCTAGTAAATCTTTTTAACTACTACAATGAAAATAAAATCCTATCATTTCGTTCTTAAAAGTAAATATACAAATATAATATTGAGAATAGTTCACAAACACTAGAGAATCCTAAAATTAGCAGAAATTATGTAGTTATTTGAGCAAAGACAAAGTCAATATGTATTTTGTGATTTTATTATTAATGGACGTGTTTATGATTTACCAAAAAACTATTTATAGTCTAAACTGCAGACAAGGGAATGTTCTAATTAGACACAGTGTATACATAAGTGATATAATGGTAGCAATTTATTGACATTGTATCCCTAATTGTAGGGATCGAAGTCAAGTTGCTTGCCACTTAAATACAATTGAAGTAATTCTTTTTTTTAAAGAAAAAGTTGGCACATAAGGCTAATCGACTGTAGATTAAGTATGTATTCATGTGGACAAAAAAGGTAAGTTTAATTTTCGTGACTAGGGAATCTTCATAATTCATTGCCGTTGTATTCCTCATTGAGGAATCGAATTCAAGTGGCGTGCACTTGGATAAACTAGACTTGCAATGTGTTCATCCACAGTTACAGTGACTAATCTTGATGTTGAAATATTGTTAGAAATGACAACCTTTTAACATCAATATAACAATAAACTAGTTTTCCTAAATTTAAGTGATTTCGTTTTTTAAACCTCAACTTTGTTCTCTAAATTTATATCGTAAATTATTCTTCTAAATTACAATCGAATAAACATTACAGCAACATAATTTGTTAATAGAATCTCATTGCACTGTATATTATATTTTAATAAATATCTTTTAACAAATGCCTTTTTTAATATTCACGTATTATTTTACTGAAGTGAGATATAATTAAGCTCAAATTAAATACATCAATATTGGTGCTTTGTGGTTCGGGGACTAAGTGGAAATATAAATATAACTTTAATGCACATGTATACAATTACAGAAGATCCTTTACTAAAAAAATTCTTTACAAACCTTAAATAATGAAGTTATGAATATATAAAGTTAAAATAATAATACATTTATAATTCGCTATATGTAAATATCTATTTATCCATTTAACAATTTCTCTATCTATATTTATCCTAAACGATCATGTGCAAATGAGCCCGACGAATGAACCTCACTGGTGACGAAAAATCACAGATGGCAAGCGTGGTAGGATGAAAAGAAAAAAAAAGTGTGTGTGTGCAGGGGTGGGGGGGGGGTTGGGTGGCAACAAAACTTCTGAGTTCACTTGCCGTTCAGTTACATCTTTCCATCACAGAAATAACATATGATTCGTAGTGTAGTGGTTATCACGTCCTCCTTGCACGTGGAAAGTCCTGGGCGGGAAAGAATTATTTTAAAATTTTTTAAATAATGTTGGTTTCTGCCCGTTCTTTCCCACTTTTTCCAACATGACTAAGGCTGTTTAAAGATAATCGGATTTGAAAGTGACAATCGATTTCAAATTTCCAAAACCGATAATCGAATTTGATTCGGCCGGATTTGTGAAGTGAAATCCGGTCAGGGGCCGTCCATAAAGTGCGTCACGCTATTTTTGACCCCCCTCCCCCCCTGTCACAAACTGTAACTAATCTCGGGACCCCCCCCCCTAAAGTACGTCACACTTTCAAAAGTTTTTTTTAAATTAACACCTAATTGCAACATTTAATTTAATACTTAAAATACACTTCACTATTAAACTGTATTAAAATATAAAATTTCCACTTAAAAGTAGGGATGTTCCGGATTCCAAATTTTGAAATCCGGCCGGAGCTGAATTTGGCCGGATTTATGAAGAGAAATCCTGCTGAAGCCGAAGCCGGATTTTTTAAAAAATAGCCGGATTCCGGATTTTTCGGAGCTGGAGCCGAAATCCCATACACCCCCACTTAAAAGAACTATCAGATTATTAAAATGACTGTAATAGTAGAATAGTTAATTGTCAACAGTTGTCACAGTTTCATTTACAATGGGTGAGGTCAAGTTTTAGATAATCTTCCGATTAAGCATTCTATTGACACAGGATAAAAGTAGATGAGCGAAACTTGACCTCAACCAGAGATTAAATAATAAAAAGGACACAAAACAATTTGACTAAAAAAAAGACTAGATTGACAAATTATGTGACCAACTCTTGTGCTATATTGAATCTGTTTATTATGGCCCTATGAATTATGTTTCATTCAAAAATATTCACTAGACATCATCTTACAACGGTGAAGTGAAGTGTGCATCCATAGTTACGACTGACATCAATCTTTCACCATCATCATTTCCTGGAAGGATTATTGCAGATAGATCAACTCGTACTCATCTATCCACTCAACAGACTCTGTATGTGAGACAGATCAACTCGTACTCATCTATCCACTCAACAGACTCTGTATGTACATTTCTCTTCTGGAAATAACTGCCATTGGTTCTCTTTGCCTTCTAGAAGCAATTCTCAAAGGACGAATGCGTTTTATCGGAGTTGTTTCTTGAACAGTTTGGGTGGGCACATTCTCCTGAGACCGAGCTCTGTGTTGTCCTGTATGTTTCTTCAACATTGTTTGTGAGGCAAAATATAAGTGACATACTTTGCAAAGTCGATAAAATAAGCTGGTAATCCTATGGTTGTACTTTGAAAACTCTGTTGATCTTGGCATAATGTCATCAAATTTGAGAGTTTTTGCTACAAACAAGGAAGGAAATTTAGAGAATCTGCATCTTCTCTTTCTGAAGCTTTGAGTCCATCAATTGTTTGGTTGATTGGGATTTGAGCGGAGTAATTCTGAAGGTAAAACATTGAAATATAAGCTTCGCACTTTGTCGCAAAATTTTATGTCCTGATATTTCACAATTTGAGTGTAATATTGGCTGGTGCGAAGATGATTGTCAAACCATTCCTGATCCTTCGATATCAGTCCTGCTGCATCCAATTCAGATTTATGAACAAACATTCAGGAGATACGCATTTCATGCTATTTTGACATAAAAGTACTTCAAATGTTTTCACAAAATTTTTGAAAATTATTTTTAAAGCTATTTAAATTCTACTAAAAATATAAATAATTTAGAAAAAAAAATAATTGAAAAAAAACCAAATGTGTGACATCGCACATGGCCTGATCCCCCTCCCCCCTGTCACAAAGTGTCACACTTTCTTACACCACCTCCCCCCTCGGAGCGTGACGTACTTTATGGACGGCCCCATACCTTAGCCACTGTTAATATGTTGGAAAGGTACTTTTCATTAATAGGGACTAGGTACAAGACCAATAATATCGTCCAACCCTGGGTGGCGTAAACACTATAGCTTAGCCACTGTTAATATGTTGGAAAGGTACTTTTCATTGGTAGGGACTAGGTACAAGACCAATAATATCGTCCAACCCTGGGTGGCGTTAACACTATACCTTAGCCACTGTTAATATGCTTTTCGAAAAACGTAAGCTAAACCTGCAGGTGAATTTTAAGCCCAAACCTTACGTTTCAACGTGTGTCTGTAAAACTAATAACCCTAATTTCCCCCATTCCCTGGTTATCAACATTCACATAAAAATTATCTGACAAGATAAATTTTTTTTTAAAATATCCTATTTGTACTTGACTAAGTTCATGCAGGGACTTTAAATAGAATAGTTGTTTTGGAGAGCGTTTTCCTTGAACAAGGGAATTAATTTAAAAGCTATTTAATGGCAGACTAATGATGAAGTTTAAAATAAAATAAAAAAAACATATATAAGCATATATAAATGGGCGTTTAAAAATATTAATTTGCGTTGTTTTTCTTTTAGAAATCATTACATACGATACTACTCTTTTATTATCGCCATCTTAGTACTCTCAGAACACACTCCATTTGACTGCATAGCCAAATGGGATTTTAAAAATACACACTAGATAATTAGGTCAACGTTGCAGTGGCGTAGCCCAGAACCCGTGCAGTTACTTTATGACAGGGGTCGGCGAAAGTTTTTGCCCATTACCCCAAAATATAAAAGTTTATGTTGACGTTACCCACTAAGGCGCGAGGTCCTGCACACACGACTCGAGACTTTGGGGGAGCTTTAATACGAAGAAAAAAACACCTTCAATGTTGCACTTAATTTGTGGATCAATCTGAGAAGATAAGGTTTTTAAAAAGAATTAAATATACAAAATGTTTTCACTTTTCGTCTCAAAAGTAGTGTCTAGTTTTTAAAAAATAAAAAATTGCATTTATAAGTATATCAAATTATGCGGTTATCGTTATTACTGCTTAATTTAAATAGGGCATACAATGGTTAAAATATCTCTACCTTTTTAAAAATTAATGTGATTGACTTTGAAAGGGTAGCAAATTGGATACAATCCGGTTGACAGAGGTTGAACGTACGCCCCTGGACATCAGCCAGTTCCAATGGTTGGCAGAGGTTGAACGTACGCCCATAGACATCATCCGGTTCCAATTGTTGGCAGAGGTTGAACGTACGCCCCTGGACATCAGCCAGTTCTAATGGTTGGCAGAGGTTGAACGTACGCCCCTGGACATCAGCCAGTTCCAATTGAAGAACTTTGTGACTTACTTAAGTCCAAAAATATATATTTCGAGGAAATTAAGTTTAATTGTTTGTTTCTCTTTGATGATAGGATTTTACTTTTTAGGCTTTTAAAAAGTTAAACCTAGTAACTTTGTATTGTTTTTAATTTTATTCAGTGTTTTTGTTTATTCCAGATGTTATACGTTTACTTTTCAGATTGAATTTGACAAAATAAAACTATTTTGTTTTATGGTCTTCCATTCGTCTCCGTAAAATTTTAATATTATTCAGATAGAGTATGACCTAACTTATTTCAGTTGTATCCCTGGTAAAAGAGGATTGAAGTTAAGAGGCAAGACTGTTATATGTTAAGTAATTGTAAAATAGGACAGTGCGCCAAGTGTAAAATTGTAAATACAAACCTATGAGAGTCAATGTAAACATTTAATATTTAATGCAATTTTAAATCATTAAGTTTGTATAAAAAACATTTTATTGCAATTTAACATCATCAACTACATTATTCCCGTAATGGATGTAATGCTTCTTGGATGAAATGCTGATTTGTTCAATAGTGCGCACCAAAAATTACTGCACCAAATATAACTCTCTTCGAACGTTCCGCATAAAATTGCTCAATATGATAATAAATGAATCAAATAAAAATAAATAAAATAAATGAAAATTCTGTATTTCGTTATTTTTTAATGAATGTGTATTTATTTTGAAAACTTTTGTCATTTTTTACGGGTGATACGCTAGTTTTATACGTTATATATATATATATATATATATATATATGTATATAGATGGTGGATTGAAATTCTTCTGCGGAATTCGTTCGTTCGTGTTTTTTTTTAATGCGGTTGTACATGTTTATCAGGATAGTGGCAATATGACGTCACATTAGTGGGATAAGGTTGCTGTGAAATTTTTGTGGACATTTTTTTTCTCAATAGATGGCGCAAGAAAGTCATCAGGTGTGAGAGACAAATTTACTTCGTAATGGCCATGATCGGAAGGGCCGCTAAAGAGCAGTTATATAAACAAGTGTTGGCCAGGATTGTAAACTCGAGGAGAGAGGTATGTGGACGTTCTCGGAAGTAAATGATGATACTGGCGGGAAGTATTTCGGACATCACGATTATTTCTGCCTCGCCACCATATACTCCTAAAGTATTCATGTACTGAACGTATTGTTGAGGATAGTGTATGACTACTTTTCTGTCACTGAGAACAACGGAGAGCACGTCGCTTAAGTCAGTGCTTCTCAAACTTTTTAGTATGGCGGACCGACAGGAATTTTTCCATTGCACCAGGTACCGGTGCACTATTTTCCCTGCACTGTCAATTCTGTCTATCCTTTTTTGAGAACATCTGCGGACCGGCACCGGTCTGAGGACCACTACTTTGAGAAGCACTGGCCTAAGTTATTCCAATGTTGAGAAACATAGTTTACAGCCATGTTAGGAAGTCATTTTTGAAAAGAAAGGTGGAACATAAAATAAAAAAGCAGGTAAAAACAAAGTTTTTGACTGTAAATCCCTTATATATGAGACATAACTAAAAGTATTTATTTTTTAAAAATATGATACGCACCGCGCGACAAACATTTACAGGCTGACCGTGAATGAACTCTCCTTGCTGTAAAAAACGGGGACGTGATCATCGATGGCTGGATTTAACTCCAGTGGCCCTTGGAGTTCATCAATAGCAGACGGCTTCATAGAGATACATAGAGATAAACTAAAAAATTCATTAATTTACTTTGATCTCAAATTTTGATACAATGCATTGTTAGGTGACACTAGTTTATGTGCAACATTTCAGCTCGATAAGATCATAGGAAGAGGATCATTTTTACTTTTGTTTCCCCGCATTTTCCAGACACAAATACTGGGTGGATATTGGGATATAATTTAATAAATAGAGGTAATTTTTTTTTCAAAAACCACGTTCTTATAAGCGTACTAAAAAGAAGAAAATAATTTAAAACTTATAAGTTCAAGTACATTTACTATGACTGAAAACGTGGGGCGTGTGTTTGGTATAAAAATTAAAGAGAGATCTATAAGTGAGAGAATGAGTGAACTGCATATGTGAAACTTCATAAGCTCAAACATCAGTGGAAACATTTTTTAAATTATGTTCAAATGTTTTCTGTGCACGTTCTTTACTGCCTTTTTTGATAACTTAGCTGACCATCGCTAGGGTCGGCCAATCACAGTTTATGGTTGGCAAACTAGTTTGTGCATGAAGGGGCAGGTTATATATATATATATATATATTATACTAGTGTATTACCCGTCAAAAATGACGTGAGTTTTCAAAATGGATATATTTCAGTTTTTGTAATTGTCCCTTTGCCTGAAAGCCGCATAGTAAATAATCAGAAAATGTAGAGACCAAGAGAGAAAAATTAAATATCTTTTCCATATTGTACAATTTTATGCGGACGTTTGAAAATAGTGGGTTGTTTTTTGTTTTTTTTTCAATATATTTTCAAGGTTATTTTTTTTTAGCGGTGGGCTTTCTTAAATCTAGCGTTACGAACGGACATAGCAGAGTATATATTTTGATTATATATATGAATATAGGTGTTATGAGAAAAACTCCAAGCTTAGGCTTGGCGTTATATAAGTTTGCTTAAATAATATTGATATAATCATGATAATAGTAAGTGCAAAAAGAATTACAAACAGCATAAAGTGATACTGCGGCAAAAAAGTTTGAAGTTCGACGTACTAACAAATATTGCTGAGGAGTCAGCCGGACATTAACTTGCGGCATTGAATAGTGCGCACCAATTATGAGTGCACCAATAATACAGCACAGTGCGTTAAAAATAAATTATGTGACTGTAATGTGATCCACATCAGGCATATCTGTGATTTGAAGCCGTTTAAGCTTCATCGATGATTATGACTTGTCAGTTTATTCGCCCATTTGTCCATACATTATTACCACATCATTATCAAAACATGTAAAAAATAAACTGTAATTTTACACATATTAATAACTATTTATTTTGCATGAAACGTAGTAAGCAAAGTTTGTCACAGGGTAGCAGAAAAGATTAACTTATCAACTGTTAATCATATTTACAATTTAATATACACGTGTTAGTAATTCACATAAACGTTTTTATTGTTGTCAAGTTAGGAGCACCTTTTCAAGATCTATTATGACTTGTCAGTTTATGCGCCGATTGGTCCATACATTATTACCTTTACATTATCAAAAACATGTAAATAAAAAATTGTAACTATTTACAAATATGAATAACAACGAACTATTTATTTTGCATGAAACCTTTGAAGTAAAGTTAAGCACTGGATAAAAGAAAATATTACAGTATCAACTTTAATATACACGTTTTAGGAATTCTAATAAACGTTTTCATTATTGTCAAGTCAGCACCCCTTCTAGTTCTATATTAAAAGCAAAGATTTTGTATTCACAATTAGTCTAAGACGCATTAAAATATTACATGTAAATAACAATTTAAAAAAACTATTGTGGGGAGGAGTTCGATTTTTAAATATGTTATTTTTTTAAACATACAAATATGCAATCTCAAAGTGTATAAAAGAAAAACAAACGCTAAACTGAAGCATAAGTTGACAAATTTATTTGCAGTAATAAATAATGGCTTTGTAGTTCAAAACGCATCAAAACTTGACAACCGAACGACAACCAATTGTAAATTTCATAAACCGAAAAACGAATGTTATATATTAATATAGAAAAATAAATTTATAATTACGTACGTAATATTGACATGGACACATACACAAAAACGGACATTTAATACAAAAAAAAATAATATTTATCACATCAAATAAAACATTGCTCTTTCTACTTCGTTCCCTTCACACATTAATAACAGCTCAAATAATGACGTCACGTCACAATAATTTATGGTGAGCAACACATTTTTTAAATCTCGAAAGCAACATTTTTTTATCGAGAGTTACCTCGCATAGCGTCAGGACTGACAGACACTACTTGCGTGACAGATTGCAAATTATGTTATTTAATATATATATATATATATATTTAGGGGCTGCGGAAATTAACGATTAATTTCTCGATTGATCGTTAAAAAATTTTAACGATTACATTTTTTTAAACAATTTAATCGACCCAACGCTTATAAATGTACTGGAAGTCAAAAAGTAAAATATTTCGGCCGATAAATATAAACTACTTTCCGGACGATTACACGAACATTTTTGTTTCAACTATTTACTTAGGTGATTGTTCAAAATGTTGATAAAGGTTGTTTTCATTGAGAGAAATCCTTTGCCTACCATGCAATGTTCCCTATAAGTCTAAGCTTCGTTGTTTCGTGTGCAAAGTTTTAAAAGAACTCGTATGCAAAGTTGCGCAGCGTCCATTTTTTGGGCAAAATTTTATAAAACTTCTTGCGCGGTGATTCTAAACTCCTGCGTGTCGTCGGTAAAATATCTGCACGGCGGCGCTGCTTAAAGGGAACATTGCTACCATGGTTCTAACACTTCGGTTACATATCACCTGCAAACCCAACATCCGCTACAGTATTAGAAACTTCAGTTGAGACACTCTAAACCTTTATAAACGATTTTTCAGTTCGGCTGGTTATATTGTCAATAAGAGCCGCTCATCACTTGAACCAAATAATGTCAATACACTTGTCTGTTTGCGTTGTTGGTTGAAAGATGCCACATAAAGAAGACATTCCAGTGTTATTTCGATTTTCGACAAGTACGTGTAATAAAAATGTTACTTACGAAAACAATTCAATTCAATTTTTGGTTTTAATCGAATTTAACGATTAATTAATCGTTAATTATTCTAAAGTTTACGATTAATTTTAAATTAGTCGATAACAGCCCTAATATATATATATATATATATATATATATATATATATATATATATATATATATATGGTTAATATATTTTATTTTCACTTATACTTTATTTTCCAAAGTTTAATTCTTGCCCCCGCTCATAAAAATTGTGCTATTTATATTTTATAGATTTTATCAATTATAGTTTTGTTTTAAATTTTTCAGTTCAGAGTTTAGTGGTGCTGTGGTTAAGGGTAATGAACTTTCAATGCACATCCGATATACAAATGAAAGTTTATTTATAAATTGCTCTCTCTCTCTCTCTCTCTCTCTCTCTCTCTCTCTCTCTCTCTCTCTCTCTCTCTCTCTCTGTGTGTGTTTTACTAATCCGATAAATTGTATATGTGTAATATAGTTAATCACTTGTTATAAAATAGTATATTGTAGGTATTTTTGTGTTGCATAACTATTGTGTCCAAATTAAAATATACAAATATTAAAAGATTTACATTATTTGTTTTTAAAACTTTCTTCTTTGATGTAGTGCACATATCTAGCTCTATGGCAGATTAAGAGGGGGGCTGAACGGGCTAAAGCCAGGGGCCCCCGATGATTTAGGGGCCCCAAAATTTAGTATAATTTATAATAAAGGTGGACGAATGTTTGCATGAATTCCTAAAATTATCATAAGTTAAATAAATTAATAAAAATCTTATCTTTTAATCTGATCGCTATTCGGACTAGGTAGCCCCTGTATCGAAAAACTTGATTTGATTGGCTCAATAACAGAACATATTAATGAATACTATTTATATCTTTTAAATTTTGTTTATCATCAGGATCTCGTGGTCTTGAGGCAAATGCATAAAATAAAAACAGGGTATTAGTAGGCCTGACAGGACGTAACACAAAAGCGAACGTTTCGGCAAAGAGCCTTCTTCAACGGACAAATAGTACACAAATGAAACGAATAAAACGAAATAATAGAAAAAAAACACTTAGCTGCGGTGAAATCCAAGTAGTCCAGTAGAGATCTTGAGGCAACGTGTTGTCTTGTGGCGCAAGCGATAGCGGGTTCGATTCCCGGCGGGGGTATATGTTTTTTTTTCATTTGTGTTTGTTGTTTTTTTAAATTATCTTTCTACACTCAATTTTAGTTTTCAGGCAAACAGTTATTTCTTTGTGTTCGGTTTTTTTTTATGAATCCGATCCCGGAGTACAGACACATTATGGAGCCAAGGAACCAATGGACTATCTAGTTACAAGTTACAGTCTTATATTAGCTGCTAGCAACCATTTTATTTAAAGGGACGCTAGCTGGATAGGGCCCCTGTTTGAATTGCAGCCAGGGGCCCCGTGCAGTCTTAATCCGCCCCTGATCTAGCTCAATATCAATTAATTAGATTTTATTTTAAATGTGTATTTATTGTTTTTAAATCCCTTATCTAACTTCACCACCGCCTCTCTCTCTCCCTCTCTCTCTGTCTGTCATGGGCTTGCGGAAAAAACAAATGTAAATAATAACACACTTCCCGTGACACCATCGAGCTGAAATGTGGCACACAGACTCGTGTCACCTAACAATGCATCATATCAACATTTCAGATCGATCGAACGTACCGTAATTAAATTAATGCTTGTTAAGTTTATATCTATACAACATATGTAATTCAATTTCACTGTTTGTTATTGTTTTTTTTCACATGACAGCTCAGTTCGCACGTTGACGCCACATGGTCGATGTACCGGCGTGCTTTTGCTTACATTTTACGTGTCACGCTGAGCTCGGTCCAGCGATCGGTGACCAGACCTTTCCCCTCTCCCACCCCCCACCCGGGTTATAAAGCAAAGGGGAGTTAAGACAGATTCAGTCTGTAAATGTGAGTCGCGTTTGAACATAATCAATACTGTTAGTTATGTCTCATATATATGTCTCTTTTATACAGTGCTACCACCCAGTACACTTTATGCAATGTTACAACATTTTACTATATAAAGGTTTTCAGAAAAAAAAATGTTCATTTTTAGACAAATTGTTTCATGTGTGTGGGTGATATTTTTATATGAGTCTTTTCAAGAAGAAGTTGTATCCATTCCTTCTGATTGTGTTTACCTGTTAATAAGAACATGGAAAGAGAAACAAACAAGGTAAACATTTTTTACCCACTTAAACGAATGGATTTCTAATACAAACTATCTGAAACATACTAAAACATTGAACAGTGTACATGGTTGAAATTCAAATGTTGCACCAGCTGAGATATTTTAAAGATATAATATGTATAATTAAAAGAATTTTAAAAATATCTTCTTATCTTATCTATACAGACGCTCCTACTATGCAGAAGATAATTGCGTCCACAGACCATGACAGATGATCTGTTGGCAAGTGATGCAGCGTTCACAGACCACGGCTTTGTGGGTTTCACGCATTATCCAGCCGCCTAACTAGTGTTAGGTACCCATTTGGAGCTGGGTGACTCAGGGACGCCTTAGGCCACAGGAACAAATCCCTGCCTTCACATGGATTCGAACCCTTGGCCATCGGTACGCCAGTCGAGCGCGCTGCCACTCGACCACCAAAAAAACATTAAACAAATTAAAATAAATATTCAAAATGTTTATCAATATATGTGCAGTAAGTTTAAGAACCCACAGTGTTGAAGCTATATATGACTGGATGATGGTGATGAAAAGGCTGGCTAGTAAAAATGATGAACATAAAAGTGATGATGACGTGTACTGCGCTGCTTTTGACAGTAATTTACGTTTCCTCAGACGCGGAGCATTTGCCTGTATTACCTCCTCTTATACTACTATTTTTTTTTAAACGCTAAGCAGTTAATCTGTGAAAATTTAACAACGACGCAGTGAAGTATTTCTATATTTATATCGTTGTCATACATCAAATATTATGAGTAATATTTCAGTAACATCAAGCAATCCTAGAATTAGCCGAAACGATGTATTTATGTGAATAGAAGGCTGATGTTCATATGCACATTTTGTTGTCAATCCGAATGAATAACGTTTAAGAGCAAAATTCATCTATAAAAAGCCTAAACTAGGGTCATGATTCTTACTAGACTCAGTGTAAACCAGGAGTAGGAGAATGCTATCAAATTAGTAACATTTAATCCCTTAATTGAGGGATCGAAGTAAAGTGGTGTGCCACTTTATTAAAACAACGCCATTACCATCTTGATCGTCTAGCATTATTTACAAATAGACATACATATATTTTACACGCAATAAACACATTTTACAGTTTCCATGTTGTACATAATTACAAGTTTAAAAACGAATACTGTCTTACAATTTTAATTTCTAAACATTAATTAAAGAACGTGATATGCAACATTTAGACAACACAATTTATTAATTGTAAGTTTCATAGTATTCAAATTATTTTTTTAATACTCGGTACTCTTTGTTTACCTTACTTATTTTTTTAACACGATTTCAATAAAATTCAACAGAATCGGTGCTTTGTGGTGCGTTATTGGAGTGACATTATTTTATTGCACGTCGATCATACTAGCAATATTTACTAAATTTTTTTGTGTGTTCTCTAAAAAAATAAGCACGTTCCTTGAATTTTATAATTTTATTGTTATAAATAATAGTTATATATATATATATATATATATATATATATATATATATATATATATATATATATACATATACTATATTTTTATTACATGTGTATATTTCTATATAATTGTTTCAATAATTATAAATAATAACGTTTTCATTTTACTAATATTTCTTGATTGCAATTGATAGGCATTCCAACACAATGACATCATCATAATATACAATAACAAAAGTAGATAGCATATTTCTACGCGATATACTGGAATTAACAAAAGAATGTTTAATGAATAAAAAATTCGGATGACCCATGTCAGGTTTTCTCTAACATAAATCAGAATATCAAATCTCGTTTCTTATTCAAACTAAAACATTATTGTCAGGTACGAGAATCACTGTAAGTGAATGCACGTTGACATGAGTGAACATGAGTGCACGTGGAATGATTTTTAAATCCCTTATATTAGCTTCACCGTCTTGTCTCTCTCTCTGTCTTGGGCTCGTGGTCGGTCAGTAGGGCGGAAAAAAGTCAAAATGACCCACTTTCCATGATTCTATCGAGCTGAAATTTTTCCCATAGAATTTTAACAAAACTTGGTACATAAGAATTGAAGGAATGTCACAAAATATTATAGGGATTTTAATCCCTACTGCCCTACTCCATTCCTTCGCGGAAAGGGGCCTAAAATCTTTTCTCTTTTTTTTACTTTATTTTTTTTTCTTTTTATCTTTCTTTCTTTATTATTTTTCCCTTATGTGTTTTAGATTTTATCCCACGCATGTCTCCATCATGATCAAATATTTTGAACTTTTCATTTCAAATTTTTACTGTACATTAATGTAATTATTAGAGCTGATTAATTTAAATTTACTCGTTAACTTTTGAAAAATTAACGATTAATTGTTCGTTAATTTCGATTGAAGCTAAAAATTTATATTTATTATGTCATAAGAAACACGTATTAAACGTTCTTGTTGAAAATCTAAATAACACTGGAATGTCTCCTTTATATATCATCTTTTAACCAACTACGCAAAAATACAAGTGCGTTGACATTATTTGGTTCAAGTGATGAGCGGGTCTAATTGACAATATAACCAGCCGAGCTGAACAATCATTCACATGGAACTGAGGTAACTGGTATGCACAAAACGATCTTGGCTAGGAATGACGTTATCGGATATCGGTGTTCATTAAGTTTGCACCATTTTAGAGAGTTAATGGATTCAGGAACTTTCATCTCCAATTTGTAACAAATTTAGTAATTCATCAAAAGAGCTGTCGTCATTTTCTGTCTCTGAGTCAGACTCCATTACTGCCATTATCTTAATACGATTTTCATTTGGTTTGATAAGTAGGTGAAGTGTTAGAACGATGGAAGGACAATTTTATCAACATTTTGAACATTCTCGTCAGTATTAAGTTTAAAACCAAAATGTTCGTATAATCGTCAGGATATATATTTATCGGTTGCTATTTTTTTAATTTACTTTTTGACTTCCAATAATTTTTAAGTAATGGGTCGATTAATCGTAAAAAATAATTTTATCGTTAAAAAATTTAACGATAATCGAAAAATTAATCGATGATGTCCGCAGCCCTATTAATTATATTTGATAAAATTCATACGCAAGCATTAACATTATATGAATACTAGAGATAATCCGCCAAATTTGACGGAATCTTTTTCGGTTCAAACAGCACAAAAAAACAAAATCGATCGCATCTCCACTTAACCAGAGCCGTCTTTACACTAGTTTTGGCCCCGGGAAAAGAAACAGTGTTGGGCCCCTTCCCCGCAGGAATAAAAAATAAATATACATAATATATATAAATAAACATATTCCCATGGGGCCCCTATGCTCGTGGGCCTCCGGGCAAATGCCCAACGGGCCTATGCGTTAAGACGGCCCTGCACCTAACAGCACTACATCCAAACAGACAACAGGAATCAATAACATAAGTAACTTATCCTTCTTTGAAAAATACGAAATATTAAACTTGCCGAAATGTACACAGAGCATTTCATAATTATAAATCTTAAAATCCTATTTTTACATCGTTCCCTTTTCAAAAATTAAAATATAAGCTAAAACAATGACATCATATAATTTTTTTTTACAGCGCGTCTTTAATGTATTATTATTTTGCACACCTTTTTGCGCGCCTTCCGATGCACGCCTTGTATTAAAATATAAGCTCAAACTTTTATAATAAAGTCGAAAAGGAATTTAATGGGTAACCCCGGAAAAAAAACCATCAAGAGAATAAAACAGAATCGATCGCAGCGCTAAATAACAGCATTACAAATTACATCAATACATACAGACAACAGGAATTATGTATATTGATTGTATATGTTGAAAACATTTAACGAAGTTCCAAAATATCAGGCCATCCATCAATATCAATGAGTATAATGTACAGCATTACAAATTACATCAATACATACAGACAACAGGAATTATGTATATTGATTGTATATGTTGAAAACATTTAACGAAGTTCCAAAATATCAGGCCATCCATCAATATCAATGAGTATAATGTACAGTAGTTTAGTTAATACACTATGCCGATACATAGTAATGTCAATGTTTGGATTCAAAGCTTTGATCCTAAAACCGCGTGACTGTTGCTAAAACATTTAGGCTACAATATTTCTATGACCACATGCTTACACAAACTAACAACTAGCTAACCACATACTACTCGTGATTACACAATCTGACAACTAGCTGACCACAGGCTACTCGTGCTAACACCGACAGCAAAACAACATTCAAAAGACTGACTTCTCATTGCTTGTTTTTGTAGGGACTTACGTCATTTACAATCACACTCTAGTTTTATTTAGAAACATTACAATTGTTATTAAAATACTTATGGTTAAAATTATTTAAACAAAGTCAATAAACGCAGTGTGTGATATATACACATTTTTTTGTATTGAAATTATTATTAATAATAATTCGATATTTAATATCCTAAGGACAACGCATAGCGACATTACGGAGCACATAAGCTACGTTTGTAATGATAGTTGTTTAATTCATTGTTAAAATAAATTTTGAAGATATTTCTTTTTCATGAAGTCTTGAAGGCCATAGCAGTTTTTGTTTGCACCTTTCTTTAATGTGTGTGTGTTTGTGTCTGTGTATGTGTTTGCGTATGTTTGTGTGCGTGTGTATGTGTGTGTGTACGTGTCCTTTTTTAGAATTGTTAGAAAATGACAAGAAATAATCAGAATTTAATAAGTTTATTATTTTGATCATGACAGTATTATTGTTATAGTACATACATACAAAACAACTACATTTTTAAACATATAGATGATTGTGTATTATGTTTGGTCAGTAAAGAACAATTACACCATCTTTATTAAAGAAATTTGTATTTTCATATTTGATGTGCATAAAATTTCAGTAGTCGCAGCACCAAAAAATATTTTGGTACTCATTTAATTAACATGACGTTGTACTTGGGAGATCATTGCTGCAATACTAATGAGAGCATAGTATTTCTTTTTTTAAAAATAAAATCAACATTTAAATTGTCATTTTAATAGACATGGTATCATTTACTTGTATTACTTACATGTATTTTGTATGCAACTTAAAAATAAACATAACTTTTTTAAAAAATGGTAAGGGGCCATCAATAAATGACGTCACGCTATTTTGGCCGATTTTTCACCCCCTACCCCCCCCTTGTCACGCGTCGTCACAAAAAGTTAGACCCCCCCCTCGAAAAATTCGTCATAAAGCTTTGACCCCCCCCCAAAACAACTATAACTCACCTTAATTTCTATTTGAAAATAAGTATGTTTCAAATCACTTTTTATTGTCATTTAAGTCTTTATTTACTGTAGGTCTGCATTGTAATATCGTTACACACGATAAGTATATTCACGTCAAAATCACCACATTGATATCAAATCTCATGTTTTCTAAAAAATTATTTGGTAAGACTGAAAAATACTATGACATTAATAAAATATCCAATATTGTCATAACTTTTTACTCCGAAGCTCACGAGTTTTTAAAATATTTTTTCTTTTGTTTTTGTGTTGTTTTTTCCCAATTTTTTTTTACGATTTCAAGTACGTCTCACAAGATTTGTAAATATAATGCCACCACTGGACGAGGCGTGTTTAAATTTTTGCATTGTCTTGTGGAGTTTATAAACTGATGAAAAATACATGGCTACTGCTATCGGGGAGTTAAACCGAGGGGTCGTTGAACAGCTGTATATTATCTAATTCGGTGTAAAAAGGGAATTCTTGGGGGTAGTGCTGAATCATTGTGGGCATATAAATTCGCTAGAATCCGTTCTTTTCAGGTTAATAATAATATTAACATAAACTTTTATAATTTTAATTATTAGGTATCCGATTGAACCGGTCCGTTTTTTAAAAAACGTTTAACCGGCCTTCAAAAAACGAACTGTGTTAACATCCTTAGATTATTCTTTATTTAAATGCATACAAATTAAACATTGACTTTTAATCATCACGGTTAACTGCTTTGTTTAAAAATAAATATTTAAAAATAATATTTTTAAAATTTATTTTAAAAAAAAACCCTCAATTGTCTTTCAGGCATCCATAAGAAAGAAGTCGGCGAACAGGGGTAAATTACCCCATCTGGGGTCAAAGGGAATTCTTGGGGGTAATTCAGACTCATTTGGGACATATAACATCCACTACAATCCACTAGATATATTAAAATACGTCATGTGTACCGTAATTTGTACGTGTACGCTTCGAACATATGCCTACTATTGAACCGGTTCCTTCCAGAAAATGCTATTACTAAAACTATATCGATTTCTTACCTACGTACTATACGAAGACACCTAAATCCACCCTACTTTCATATTATACTGACACGAGTGACAATAACCTTAATCCACATGACTTGAGTGTACCAAGTATCCTTTCTGTGATATTTATAATTAATGCCTTAAAAACTGCGCTAAGAGGAAAAGTTGTTTTGTGCTTAGGGTTGCCAAGTGGCTGTCTCAAAAATACCGGAAACTAGTTTCGAATTTTGTCGATGGCACAATATTTAAATGTAAACTGTCCGGTATTGCTTCCATAGTTCCACTGGACAAATAACGATAATACTGGACAGTCCGGTAAAAACCCGGTAAAAATTCAGTGATCTGAGATTACACCAGTATTCCAAAGGTGTTTGTTTATCTAAGTGCCACGCCACTTGTCTTGGTTTCCTATGAGTAGGAATACAATGCTTTTGAAACACATATTTTCCTACACCTGGTACATTGTCTGCACGTGGTCTAATGATAATATTGCTATTTAATAAAGTACCTTGTTATTGGTTAGTTATTAACACACAAATATCTATATATATCAAAATCAAAGTATGTATGTATGTTTGTCCTTTATAGCTGACTAAACCATTCATCCGATCACCATGAAACTTAACGACATTGTTGAGTATGCGTCCGGAATGTTTTTTTTTAAATGTTGAACATTGACTCATGGAGGGCCGGGGGCCAAATATCTTTCTTATATGAGCTACAAAAAATTAGTTTAAGCGTTAGCTACTTGGAAAATGAATGGATCTTAACCAAAATTAGTACATACAAATTTGATAGCCTATATTAAAGTACCATGGGGCATTGGACTCCTAATGTCAATTCCTTCCGGTCCATAGGCCAATATATATTTTTTTTCCGCATGCATTAAAGACTTTATTCCCATTATGATTTTACATGTTCTTGAAAAATATTGACAAGATATATTTATCATGATATAGATTAAAATAAACAGGTATTTTAAAGTTAATTTCTTGTACCGATTGGGCCCAAGTGGCCCTTAATGTCGTTTGTGCTTTTATATGTTACATACAAATTTTTTCATCGTTAACAACTGGGTAAGGTGGTGTAGCTTGACCAAACTTGGTGTATAATAACTTGATAGTTAATGTTAATAAAGCTTAATAAGTATATATATACCTCATATTTAAAAAAAGACAGTTAGGATCCCATACCACTAATGACACGTAATTGTAATAGAGAGTTTGACAGTTTCCTTTGGGAAAGTGTACACAAAGATTTCCTTACGATGAAAGGTGTGTTAAGGTTATTTAAAACAACGCAAAACATAAAAATTAATTTAATAACTTTTAAATATGCTTTTGTCAAATTTATTGTTAATGGTAATGAAGTTAAACATCATTGTGTATGTTTATCAAAGTGCCATGCCACTTGTCTTCGATCTTTATAAGTAGGGATACAATTCTAATGAATCTCAAAGATTTTTCTACCCCAGATATGTTATTATTCCCATTATTTGCACGAGGTCTAATGAAAATATTTCACAAAATAATTTTTATTGTTTCTTGATTAATGCAGATTTAATATTTTATATTAAATTGTTAGTGTTTTAGTACAATTTTGAACAATAAAGATATTTAAGACCATAGCCTTTTTGTAAATATGGCTTTAATAATAAGGAGAAAGTAGAAGGTGAACAATTTATAACATCTTTGTACTTAAAAATAGAGAGGAGACCGTACACATGTTCATTTTATAACATCTATTATAATAGTATTGAAAGTAGAGAATAGGGACATTTTAAAACATCAGAGGAAAGTTTGTTGTCTTCGGTCTGACTATAAATAATGACGTAGCCAACGGGTTAAAATTGATGTACAAAAGTGTTCAGTTCCAATACATAATTTAAACTAAATTATTTGATCATTGAAACAGTATCAAGTAACAAGTTAATAAATTACCTGACAGATATGGTATTTATCGAAGTAAATTCCAACCTAAAAAGGTATTTTCTTTCTGTCAATATTTATCAGGGTCTTGTCTCTTTGTTTTAGACATTTGTAATAGAGCAGACTTGCAACACTTGTATGATTGTATTTTCTTTCATTAGTTCTAATTGCATAGATTCCAAAATATTGAACATAGTGTAGATGAAATATAGGGTTTGGAGAGAAGCAATAATTGCTTTTTATACACATAACAAACAATTACAGATTTTAAAAATTAACAATTGTTCAATTGTTTAATTGTACTCTAGTGGAATATTTCGTTAAGGAGATATATATAAAAACAACAACATTAAAACAGAGATAAAATAAATAGTTTCCAATTAGTTTTAAATCACATCGCAAGTAATTTTTTCAGTATGTATAAGAAGTTGTTTACAAGCCTTGTGTTAATTTGATTTTTGTTTTCTCCATGATTCGTTTCTATTGTGTTTTAAGTAACATTTTAACAAGCGGGACATTGTTTTATATCTCTCTATGAATTCTTTCACATCAATGACGTACCACAAAGCACCGAGTCTGTTGTATTTAATATGACATTGTGTTTTGAAAAATGAGCAAGTTAAATATGAACATTTTAATTTAAAACAAAACTAATTGAAAATGAATTAAAAATCAATAATACATATTATTAATAACATTTGTATTATACATATTTCATGGCTGTTAAATAAAAATTATTTCATAGAAAAATAAAATAAAAATAAATTGTAGATTTTTAAAATCATAATTATTTTTAAAAATATGAAAACTCTAAAATGTATTTATTTAGTCTGGTTAATATGAATGTGTACTTGATGAACAGACGTACTTAACTTGAAACTTGTAAGTAAAAGAGAATAACTTTTATTTATCCAAGTGGCAAGCCACTTGACTTCGATCCCTACAATAAGGGAAACAATGTAAATAAATTGCTAGCATATTTGGTTAGAAATAAGTGGTCAGAAATAAGCCATCAAATTATAATATCAACAAAATATCAACTGTCCTGTCACTCCAGCCTTTTAACGAAATATAAATTTAAGTAGAGAACTTTAGGGAAGTAACCCAACAAATAAATAGTCCATGTGTTAAAGGGACGCTACCGCACTAGAGTTGGTGCCCTTGACCAAGTGACGGACGTCCAAGACAAGGGAGAGTTATGCGCTCACCCATTTAGAAAATACCACGTGTTTCCGTCCACTTTACTCAGTTCAGAGCTCCCTGTCCGAGGAAGCTTAACGGCTTTCACACGTGGACTTACTCAGAGGCGCTTACCAAGAGGCTGTACAGATTGGAGGTCAACGTCGACACATCAGAGGCGTCACGTGACACACACACACATATTTATATATATATATATATATATATATATATATATATATATGTATATATATATATATATATATGTATATATATATAGTTTCTTTGACAAGCAATGGCAATAAGTAAGCGATTTATATAAGTCATAGAGATTGACATGGGAAAACTTAGCTCAAGTATTGTGGCAGAAAGAGTTCCGTCAGGCTAGGGCTAATCATTGGTGAGGAATAAATTAGTTGTCCTGCGGATCTGAAAAAAAAATATGTTAAATTGCATCTCCATTCATCACCGCACCAAAATGTACCGGTACAGGCTTTTTTAATATGTCTTTGTAATTGAGAAACATTAGCTGGCAAGATTAATAAGATGATGGCTATAGTCTGGATTTTTTAACTTAAATTTTAATTTTGTGACACATGTTATTTTTAATTTGCATTGCTTAAAATATGTTTTAAGTTTGGAAGCTAAAATAATAATAGAACTTTAAATTGTATTAAGATATCGATTTAAACAAGTATTTTTAATGAAAAGATATGAAAACTATAAAGCTAAATTATTAACTGTTATTTATGTGCATGTCTAATCGTTTTACGAGGATACTCTACATCTATAGCCAACGGTAGTATATGTAAGTGGCACGCCACTTTACTTCGATCCCTGCATTTAGAGATACCATATCTATGAATTGCAATATTTCTCTTACCCCGAGAATTTGCGATTCCAATTAAAACAATGTCATTTCCCTAGTTCATGTTATTTTAAGATTTTATATAGTTCATTTAAAAAGGAACATGAGCGTAGAAATAATATTACCTTAATTTACATTTTCTGTGTTGCTTAGATAACTACATACCTATTTCTGATTTATTTATTAGTAAAAAACAACTGTATTTAGATAGATTGATTTGAAAATTACGTAACTAAAGACAGATTAATTATTTATTGAATATTAGGTCTTGTTATTTGGTTTAGTACTACAGAATAATGTTATGTAAAATAGGGGTTCTAGTTATTTGGTTTAGTACTAAATAATAGTGTTATGTAAAATATTGGGACTAGTTATTTGGTTTAGTACTAAAGAATAGTGTTGTGTAAAAAATGGGGACTAGTTATTTGGTTTAGTACTACAGAATAATGTTATGTAAAATATTGGGTATAGTTATTTTCATTTAATATAGTTATCGCATTAAATAATTTCCTTCTCTATTTCAAAATTCAGTATTTATTCAGGTATTTTTTTTATTAGACAAGTCTTTACAATAGTAAATGTAAGAGGACAATTTTGCTATACATAAATTAATAAATAATTGATTATTTATATAGCGCTATACACCAATAAGAAACTGGGCTGACAGCGCTTAACATAAGAATAATAACAATAATAATACATTGATAATTTAGGTATCGCTGTATCCCAGTAAGGAACTGTTCACACGGCTCTTTACATACAAATAATAACATGCCTATTATTGTTGGGAGAAAATTATCTAATGACTCAACAAAAAGTGGAGTGGGGACGGACTTAGAGAACAAGACATCGGATTAGTTTTGGGAATGACCCTTTTGACCTCATTTTCTGTAACAGGCGATCAATGCTTGAACTAAAAGTAAAAGAAGAAGTTAAATTAATTGGAAGTAAAACCGTTTTGTCAATCTCAGCAAGAATGTGAGCATTTTTTTGGTAAAAATGTCAAAATATATCTGGTTGCTGATGCAAGGGATATACAGGGGGAAGAACCATATCTTTGCCAATCACTTTGAGGTTATTACATACATTTAATAGCTTCCTAATAGTGTAATATGTCATTATTTTATTTTTATTGTACAAGATCTTTGATCGATGTACAATTTTAGCAACACGTCGCTTGGCGGTGAAATAAGTTTCCTTGTGAAATACCAGTCTCGACTTTAATCCCGTCTTTTGGGCTAAACACCGATTTTCCTAGCTCCTCCAAGTTCACCCCACTTATTTATGGATACGAGGGAGCTGACCGTGTTGATCTGACATTGTGGCGGGTTACAGGGGCATGTCTGTCCAGCACTATTCAGCTTATCCAAAGTTGGGCAGAGGTCAGGGGTCACGGCCACACTTAGATCTTGCCTTAAGGTGTCACGATTCATGCCACGCATACTGCAAAGGTCCCGGAATTTTGTGGGATAAGGGGGGGGGGCAATAGTCCTCAGTTCACAAATAACACTAAATTGATTTGAGGACAGCTCTTCTGTTGATGTTGTGTATTTTAAAAGGCAATCGTCAGGCCTGTGATGTAACCTTCAATAATGTGTCCTCGATTGTTTGTTGGTATATCAATTATTTGATAACTTCCAAAAATTCCACCATTTTTTTCTGTCGAG
>CALYLW010000062.1:0-61512 GCA_944989445.1 Ampullaceana balthica
TACGTGTTAATAATAATAAAACATAGACGTGTTAATATTAACCACAAAAGCCATGAAATACTCTTTTATTTCACACGATATGCAACGTAATTCACACACATCTACCATCTACTTTTCGTTTCAGTGTCTCTTAGGTTTATATTAAATAAATCGCTAAAAAAACAATTGTTTCCATTGGGTTAAATATGTCTATAGCATTTCTTTACCTTACACACCCATCATCCTCCAAGTCCCACACCACCGAATCCGGAAACAACTTTATACATTATGTCAAATGATGTAGACGTACTTGTCGTAGTTGCCCGAAAATGTGATAACACATGAAACATTTCCAATACAATATCTTAACTCAATTAAAATCTCTAAAAAAAAATATCAAGCATGTAACCAAAAACACAAACTCACAAGATACTTCAGTACACCATATCTTTTTCAGGACTCCATTACGTCGCGTCTTATATCATCTGTTTCTATCAGAAGTGAAGCGACTGATTTAACTCTATAATCAGTTATTATATGTTTAACAAATATTCTAGTCTCAAGTCTTTTATTAAAACTACGCTATCTCTATATTCTACATACAAAGACACCAAAATCAAAGTGAGTGTCTAATAGATTAAGTTATAAAACCCATAATTTCTTTTATACTGATGTAAGTTGATTTTATTTTTTATTCAATCACTCATTTATTTTTACGTTTATGTTATTTACTAGTAATTTTTATTTAATATACCTTTCTTTCTATCAAGTGTTCTATTATTTTATCAACAAACATATTAACTTACAAGTTGAATTAAACGTATTATAAAAACCATAATTTAAACGACTTAATTCAGTGTACATGAGGTTCTTTCCTAACATTCTCATTCTCATTATCATCTACATATTCTATGAATCTAAAAGCATAAATGAATTTTGTGAGCGGCATTGACTAATTATATTTAAGCTACAAAAACTCTCCCAAAAAACATTAGAATATAATCCTTTGATTGTTTTTTTTGTTATCGTCATAGCTTCTGGGGTAGAGGCGAGGTCTTGTACGCTGTTCTTGATATAAAGAAGAATGGGTTACATCGATTCTTACAAAAATGCATCTAAAACACTGTCAAAAACTTAACAAGACGTATAGGAATTCTATTAATAACGTTATCATTTCTCCCTGAAAATTCTTCTGATACTGATGTATACTTATTTCTTTTCAGCTAAAACTTTTAATAAATCATCCTCATCATCTATCTCACAACTTGTATTTTAAGTATAACAATTCTGTGAAGAGAAAGACATAATAAAAAGAAAAAACAAGCACGAAAAATTACAAATACTTAAAACACAAAAGTGAATATTGAATCTTATTTTTACAGACAATAAAGTAAAGATTAACACATAACTTATAACAATTTAAGGACTTCACAGAACAGAGCACGTTCAAATTAACTATAAAAAAAAAATACAAGTACTTTCTATTCATTTAAGAGAACCAAACACGGGTCAAACAAGTACTGTCGCCAGGACGGTGCGTCCAGTTTGAGGCGCCCAGCGGATGCGACACACGAATGTTTGCCGTTCCAAAAAGAACTAGTCCATATATTATAACTTTTTTTACAGTTCAGGAACGCGTTAAAGGTCTATTCTGCGCTTATTGCGACACCATTTGGTTAAAATTAAAAGCCGCGAACTTGAATAAAAATAACTAAGACCTGAGTTGATACACAACAATATGATTCTCTACATCATGGTTAACAACATTACCCATTTAATAACTACAATGCAACAAAACTAGTGATTATAATATATTAGGGGTTTGTTGAAGGGCGCCTAAGGCATCCATCGACTCGAATTTATTTATATTGTAGCAACAAAAAGCATCCATTTCAAAATGGTAACAAATCTCTTGTAATAGATCAATACAAATACAACTTTACATTCCTTGATGAAATGTACAGCAATCCAAATTTATATTTACTTTTTTATTCTATTTTACTTTCTACCTTATACTGTTTACTGAGTTGCATATACTCCAACCACACACAATTACATTAATATCTTGAATTTTAAGAAGTCACGTAGAGCACACTCTCCAATTAATATCTTAACTACAGAATTCATTTCCAAACTATAAATTAGGTTTTGCGCCTTCATTCTGACCCTACAAAATGATCAGCACTGAGATTCCTTTTTTATCATACACAAATCGGCTGACTGTGTCCAAAAAGGGTTTTGCGTATATAGTGTAACAATAAAAAAAAAGGATGCGTAGTTTTTTGGTGTTTAATCAAGGTTAAACTCTGCGGAAACCCAACATGTAAATTATCTGACTTATGTACTATCTAAAGTTCTTTCCTATATTTCTTTACTATTATTCACAATTCATCATAAAACACATCAATTTTAAAGTAAAAGGCTGATAAAAATGTCACCCAAATAAGAAGACGAATAATGGGCCAACACTAATTCCTAAAACGCACACTAATTTACTGACAGAGGTGCAAAATAGTAATATATGCATTAAACTACTAGTAACATCTGAGCTACGCGGACGCCAATCTCCATGTTTCTATAAAAATTCTAAATTCGTCTCTTGATCACTTTCATTTTCTTTTAAAGTGTGTGGTTGCCTATCGGCGCTACCTTACCCACTTATTCCTACTAATCAAGCTCTCATACTTTTATAATCTCATTGTATCCTTCGTATGATCTCTAATACGAGTAATCAATCACATTTATATTTTCCTTCTTTAAATTTGACACAATAATTTTATTTTTATTCTATAGCAGTTTATTATGTCTTTTTGATCAAGGGGTTTTTTTTGTCAAAAAGCCCACGTAACTTATTCTTGTATGATAAATACGAAATATTCCTGAAATGTACACAAAGTATGTATATAATATTTTTTTACTGTGCTAATCACCACACGATTTTTAAAGTAATTTTAGAAAGCAGCGCACCAAATTACTGCACCAAAAAAATAACTCTTTGAGTCAGTCAGTACTGTTTACAACACAAATGCTGAAGTCATAGGTTCGTGCATTGTTTGGTTAATGTTAATCTGGAAACCAAACGGATTATAATTTTCAAGTCTATATTTTTAATTAGCGTTAGACCACAGTGAGTGAGTCAGTCATACATAATTGAGCATAAAGATATATATGATGATGACTTAACTTATCAAACGTAAATGAACATAGTTAAGTCATTAGTTTTAATCTATTTGAATTGCTGTAATATTTCCGATGACGTTAATATAAACTCAAAATAATTATTGGTATTTAAATATGATTTCATATAGACGTATATTTTAAAACTTGTCTCTGTAAGCCATATACCATTTTAAAAATACCTAGACTTACCTTTAGTTCGAGTGACCATAAAATACCTAGACTTACCTTTAGTTCGAGTGACCATAAAATACCTAGACTTACCTTTAGTTCGAGTGACCATAAAATACCTAGACTTACCTTTAGTTCGAGTGACCATAAAATGAACTGTTGTGATTGCGCATATTTGTACAACATAATAATTGATTAGCAATTTGGCTAAGCTTAGATCCAGATATTTTCTAAGAAAAATTCTATAAATAACTACATTCAATGAAATGTGTGTCTTAAGTCAGCACAAATCGAAGTCACCTCTGACACAGGGGGACTCAGAACTCAAAGTTTTATTGATATTTATTGTGATCGATTGTGGGATTTAATGTGAGGTATAAAAATTTGATCAACTAACACAAAAGTTCTGAGTCCCCCTGTGTGACTACTTAGTTTGTGACTTAAATATTATTTTCTGCTTTTTCATGCGAGACTCTACATTACTCATCTTTTTAAAAAAAACTTTTTTTTTGGTTCATTTTTTACATTAATATTTAAATATAAAAATTATTTTAAAAACTGCTCCTATCATTATATCATGTAGTTGAGAAAGTTGATTAGACAAACTGGATACCATGCCATTAAGACAATGTGATACCATGACAATAAGACATAATATTTTATAAAGAATATCGTCGGAAGTCTGCCAACTGGCAAACAGAAATTTTGACTTCTAGTAGACGACAGCAAGCCTCAGTTGTTGTAATTGTTTTTTTTTAAGTTGACGTTGTAACCGGCATCTACAAATAAAACAAACCGTAAAAACAAAGTTTTTGACTATAAATCCCTTATATATGAGACATAACTAACAGTATTGATTATTTTCAAACATTTACAGACTGAATCTGTCTTAACTCAACTTTGCATCATAACCCTAGTGGGGGGGAGGGGTGGGGTGGGGGGGGAGGGGAAAAGTCTGGTCACCGATTCGCTTGACCGAGCTCAGAGTGACACGTAAAATGTAAACAAAAGCGCCCGTCGCTTCGTTGGGTCGCCTCAATGCGTCAGCTCAAAATTTCTCGTGGCAAAAAAACAATAACAACCGTGAATTTAAATTACATACCTCATATAAGGATAAACTAAAAATGCATTAATTTAATTACGGTACTTTCGATCGATCTGAAATTTTGATACGATGCATTGTTAGGTCAGACGGGTCCGTGTGCCAAATTTCAGTTCATCGGATCATGGGAAGTGGGTCATTTTTGACTTCTGTTTTTCCGCCCGCCGAGCCCAAGACAGACAGACAGAGAGAGAGAGACGCCGGTGAAGTTAATATAAGGGATTTAATAAAACAAACCCGTAAAAACAAAGTTTTTGACTATAAATCCCTTATATATGAGACATAACTAACAGTATTGATTATTTTCAAACATTTACAAACTGACACCGAGTGATGTCCCTTGTCTTTAATAAATGGGGGTGGGATGTGAGGGGGTGTCGGTACGACGGTCGGCGTCAACACGACGGTCGGCGTCAACTCAAACTCACGTGGAACTGGAAGAAAAAAAACAATAACAAACCGTGAATTTAAATTACATACCTCATATAAGGATAAACTAAAAATGCATTAATTTAATTACGGTACGTTCGATGGATCTGAAATTTTGATACGATGCATTGTTAGGTTAGACGGGTCCGTGTGCCAAATTTCAGTTCGATCGAATCATGGGAAGTGGGTCATTTTTGACTTCTGTTTTTCCGCCCGCCGAGCCCAAGACAGAGATGATGAGACGGCCGCGAAGTTAATATAAGGGATTTAAAAATGATCAAAAGCAACTACGTCATGTGAAATACGGCATGTGAACTACGGCATGTGAACTACGGCATGTGAACTACGTCATGTGAACTACGTCATGTGAACTTCGGCATGTGAACTACGGCATGTGAACTACGACATGTGAACATAAATTATCTTTTCATCTAACTCTTTTCATTTTTACTCAAATACAAAATACAAAAACAAATTGTGTAATGAAAACAAAAAAAATGAGATTTATTATTTAACTAACACGACAGCAAACGTTTCGACTAATGCCTTAGTCAGAACAATTAATATATCGTACATACTTCGATAAGTAATGTAATTATAATTATAATTATATTTAAATTCTTAAGACATACTATATCATAAAATAGTTATGTAAAATGAAAAGAAAAGAAACACAACCAACAATGACACAGGATATAGGAAAAAGGAGGAAGTATCAAAAGTTACAGTGAAAACCACAACGGGAAAAAGATTCTATAGTTAGGTAAAATTATGAATATGGTTAATTCCATATGGAGCCAACGTAACAAATCGTTTTATAAATCTATTTTCCATGTAGATCCTATCATGGGTATTGTTTGCATATAAAATACCAGTAACTGCAATATCTGAAATTCATTCATGGTCAACACTGTTGTAATGTCTAGACACAGAACATTAAGGCTGTTTATTTATATTATACAGGTGTTCTCTAAACCGATCTCCAAGACGACGACCTGTCTCACCCACATACATTTTATTTCAACTCTTGCAAAGAATCACAATCACGTTGGGACTTGTGCAAGTGAATCCTACTTTTATTTTGAATTTTTCCAGAGGGAAAGAAATGTCAATTTCAATCACATATGGACAAGTATTGCAACGGTTACGGTTGCTAACAAACAACATTTTAAAAAATTATCTTAGATTTTATATTTTGGTGCTAGTTTTTGTTTGTCTTAATTTACGTTTAAAAAGGTCAAGGTCTTTTTTTTAAACGATGTATATGGCAAGAAAAACGTTTGTAATGATATACAACTGTGCTAACATACAACTGGGCTAACATACAACTGTGCTAACATACAACTGTGCTAACATACAACTGGCTAAATACAACTGTGCTAACATACAACTGTGTCAACATACAACTGTGCTAACATACAACTGTGCTAACATACAACTGTGCTAACATACAACTATGCCAACATACAACTGTGCTAACATACAACTGGCTAAATACAACTGTGCTAACATACAACTGTGTCAACATACAACTGTGCTAACATACAAGTGTGCTAACATACAATTGTGCTAATAACTGTTATCAAAGGGTAATTTGAGGATAGTACACATTTTCTTTATGCACTATTTCTGGGATACAGCGCTATAAAAATTATCAATATATTATTATTATTGTTATTATTGTTATTATTATTATTATTATTATTATTATTATTATTATTATTATTTAAAACTATAGCATTAACATTCAATTTATAAAAAAGCATTTTATCAATATCGCAAGCCTTTTCGTAATTTTTGTTATCTCAGAAAATATTGAAGGTGTTACCTTATCTTATTTGTTACAGACGCTCCTTCTATACCAAAGGTTTTTGCGTCCTACGCTTATCCATGGTTTATGTCTAGTCTTGCATTTTTATTAAAGTTTTAAATGTTGATAGAGTGTTGGTTTTAAATGTTGATAGAGTGTTGGTTTTAAATGTTGATAGAGTGTTGGTTTTAAATGTTGATAGAGTGTTGGTTTTAAATGTTGATAGAGTGTTGATAGAGTGTTGATAGAGTGTTGATAGAGTGTTGATAGAGTGTTGATAGAGTGTTGATAGAGTGTTGATAGAGTGTTGATAGAATGTTGATAGAGTGTTGATAGAGTGTTGATAGAGTGTTGATAGAGTGTTGATAGAGTGTTGATAGAGTGTTGATAGAGTGTTGATAGAATGTTGATAGAGTGTTGATATAATGTTGATAGAATGTTGATAGAATGTTGATAGAATATTGATTTTCCTGGTTTTCTCAGGTAACCCATTCAGAATTCCAGACGTGAAGAACGAGAATTTTTATGTTTTTGTTTTTGCATTCAGAATAAGATAAGTAATGTATTTTTATCCTTATGTCTATCAGAGGGTTGTATTAGAATATCTTTGTGTTGTATTTCCTTGTTGGAACTCATTGCCTAATGTATTATTACTAGGGCTGTGGAAATTAAATATTCATTAATCGATTAATCGTTAAAGAATGTATTCGATAAAATTAATTTGATCCATTAAAATTTAAGAAAATATATCTAATATGTTTTTCCAATTTATTTATAATTTATACTTTTTATTACTTGCATAATTTTGCCTCGTATAATTATTATTTATTTAGACGTGCTGACGTAAACAAAAAGGGTTTTCTTCCTTATTTCTTGCATAGAAGAACGAATTTGCTATCTTATGTCATGGAATTACCCTGAAGAGTAAAGTAGTAATCATACATAAAGCAATTTATACTAATTTAGAAATACAACACAAAGATAACTTAATACAACCCTCAGATAGACATAAGGATAAAAACACCTTTCTTATTCCGTATGCAGGAACAAACACATACAAATTTTCGTTCTTCCCGTCCGGAATTCGGGCGTGGAATGGGTTGCCTGAAGAAACCAGAAAAACCAACACTTTATCAACATTTAAATCTCTAATAAATTGCAGGACTAACAGATAAGATAAGATAAGATAGATAAGATAAGAAATAACCGATTTTGCGAAATAGTGAATCGCAACTTAACGGGATCTATATATGCGTTATAAAAATATAATCAACCGAAATTAATCGACTAATCGATTGAGCAATTGACATACTTGACACTGATATAGAATACCTGGACTTATAAAGGCCCCCATATCTCAAATGAATTAAGGACTTATTAAGTCTAATTCTGGCAATTGCAATCACACTTGATAGTGAAGTTATCCATACATAATATATCAGACATATGATGTATGATATATTGCCAGAAAAGATGTTCAGAATAAAAAATTAATTATGTTATATTCAATGTGATGTTACAGCAGGTGACTATTTGGTTCAACTATACTTGATGTTACAGCAGGTGACCCTATGGGTAAACTATACTTGATGTTACAGCAGGTGACTCTAAAGGTAAACTATACTTGATGTTACAGCAGGTGACCATTTGGTTCAACTATACTTGATGTTACAGCAGGTGACCATTTGGTTCAACTAAACTTGATGTTACAGCAGGTGACCATTTAGTTCAACTAAACTTGATGTTACAGCAGGTGACCATTTGGTTCAACTATACTTGATGTTACAGCAGGTGACCATTTGGTTCAACTAAACTTGATGTTACAGTAGGTGACCATTTAGTTCAACTAAACTTGATGTTACAGCAGGTGACCATTTAGTTCAACTATACTTGATGTTACAGCAGGTGACCATTTGGTTCAACTAAACTTGATGTTACAGCAGGTGACCATTTAGTTCAACTAAACTTGATGTTACAGCAGGTGACCATTTGGTTCAACTATACTTGATGTTACAGCAGGTGACCATTTGGTTCAACTAAACTTGATGTTACAGTAGGTGACCATTTGGTTCAACTAAACTTGATGTTACGGCAGGTGACCATTTGGTTAACCTATACTTGATGTTACAGCAGGTGACCATTTGGTTCAACTACACTTGATGTTACGGCAGGTGACCATTTGGTTCAACTACACTTGATGTTACGGCAGGTGACCATTTGGTTAACCTATACTTGATGTTACAGCAGGTGACCCTTTGGTTCAACTATACTTGATGTTACGGCAGTTTACCATTGAACACTTCACGTGATGCCTTGAATATTATCTCAATAAAATAAATGACGTCACTTAGTCATGTCAATCAGACAGTACTCAGGAACGTCTAATTAATAGTTCAAGGTCGACGTGACGTCATGTTACGCTCGCCTTCCAGGGCGTAGCTGTACTCAGTGGCGTTGACACTTGTACCGGAAGTGGTCTCCGCAGAGTGGTCACTTCTGTTGATGATTTCATCGAATGGCGGGAGGGGGGTGAAGGGTCAAGGTCAAAGGCATCAGTCAAGTTGTGTCTCTGGCTCTGGCGTCATAATGAGGGGGGCAGTTGGTGGGGGCGGCAACCATGAAATTTGAAATTATACTTATCACAGGTTGATGGCTTGTGTGTGTTTCTTGTTGTGGGTTGTGTGTGTTTCTTGTTATGGCTTGTGTGTGTTTCTTGTTGTGGGGTGTGTGTGTTTCTTGTTGTGGGTTGAGTGTCATTCTTGTTGTGGGTTGTGTGTGTTTCTTGTTGTTGGTTGTGTGTGTTTCTTGTTGTGGGTTGTGTGTGTTTCTTGTTGTTGGTTGTGTGTGTTTCTTGTTGTGACTTGTGTGTTTCTTGTTGTAGGTTTTGTGTGTTTCTTGTTGTGGGTTGTGTGTGTTTCTTGTTGTGACTTGTGTGTGTTTCTTGTTGTAGGTTGTGTGTGTTTCTTGTTGTGGGTTGTGTGTGTTTCTTGTTGTGGGTTGTGTGTGTTTCTTGTTGTGGGTTGTGTGTGTTTCTTGTTGTGGGGTGTGTGTGTTTCTTGTTGTGGGTTGTGTGTGTTTCTAGCTGTGGGTTGTGTGTGTTTCTTGGTGAGGGTTGTGTGTGTTTCTTGTTGTGGGTTGTGTGTGTTTCTTGTTGTGGGTTGTGTGTGTTTCTTGTTGTGGGTTGTGTGTGTTTCTTGTTGTGGCTTGTGTGTGTTTCTTGTTGTGAGTTGTGTGTGTTTCTTGTTGTGGGTTGTGTGTGTGTTTCTTGTTGTTGGTGTTGTGTATTTCTTGTTGTGGGTTGTGTGTGTTTCTTGTTGTGGGTTGTGTGTGTTTTTGTTGTGGGTTGTGTGTGTTTCTTGTTGTGGCTTGTGTGTTTCTTGTTGCGGGTTGTATGTGTTTCTTGTTGTGGGTTTTGTGTGTTTCTTGTTGTGGGTTGTGTGTGTTTCTTGTTGTGGGTTGTGTGTGTTTCTTGTTGTGGGTTGTGTGTGTTCTTGTTGTGTCTTGTGTGTGTTTCTTGTTGTAGCTTGTGTGTGTTTCTTGTTGTGGGTTGTGTGTGTTTCTTGTTGTGGGTTGTGTGTGTTTTTTGTTGTGGCTTGTGTGTGTTTCTTGTTGTGGGTTGTGTGTTTCTTGTTGATGGTTGTGTGTGTTTCTTGTTGTGGGTTGTGTGTGTTTCTTGTTGTGGGTTGTGTGTGTTTCTTGTTGTGGGTTGTGCGTGTTTCTTGTTTTGGCTTGTGTGTGTTTCTTGTTGTGGGTATTGTGTGTTTCTTGTTGTGGCTTGTGTGTGTGTTTCTTGTTGTGGGTTGTGTGTGTTTCTTGTTGTGGGTTGTGTGTGTTTCTTGTTGTGGGTTGTGTGTGTTTCTTGTTGTGGCTTGTGTGTGTTTCTTGTTGTGGCTTGTGTGTGTTTCTTGTTATTGCTTGTGTGTGTGTTTCTTGTTGTGGGTTGTGTGTGTTTCTTGTTGTGGGTTGTGTGTGTTTCTTGTTGTGGGTTGTGTGTGTTTCTTGTTGTGGGTTGTGTGTTTTTCTTGTTGTGGGTTGTGTGTGTTTCTTGTTGTTGCTTGTGTGTGTTTCTTGTTGTGGGTTGTGTGTGTTTCTTGTTGTTGGTTGTGTGTGTTTCTTGTTGTGGCTTGTGTGTGTTTCTTGTTGTGACTTGTGTGTGTTTCTTGTTGTGGGTTGTGTGTGTTTCTTGTTGTAGGTTGTGTGTGTTTCTTGTTGTGGCTTGTGTGTGTTTCTTGTTGTGGGGTTGTGTGTGTTTCTTGTTGTGGCTTGTGTGTGTTTCTTGTTGTGACTTGTGTGTGTTACTTGTTGTGGGTTGTGTGTGTTTTTTGTTGTGGGTTGAGTGTGTTTCTTGTTGTGGGTTGTGTGTCTTTCTTGTTGTGGGTTGTGTGTGTTTCTTTTTGTGGCTTTTTGTTGTGTTTCTTGTTGTGGATTGTGTGTGTTTCTTGTTGTGGGTTGTGTGTGTTTCTTGTTGTGGGTTGTGTGTGTTTCTTGTTGTGGGTTGTGTGTGTTTCTTGTTGTGGGTTGTGTGTGTTTCTTGTTGTGGGTTGTGTGTGTTTCTTGTTGTGGGTTGTGTGTGTTTATTGTTGTGGGCTGTGTGTGTTTATTGTTGTGGCTTGTGTGTGTTTCTTGTTGTTATTCTGTTTAATTGTTGTAATGTTTTTGTATCTGTGTGATTTTGTTTAAAAGCCATTTTTTAAAATAATATTATATTTAGTTGAGATCTTTCAGTTCGTGATGTTGACTTTTAGTTTTATTTTAAACTTGTTAAATAGGATTACAATGTGTCAGAGTGGTTCATTGACTTTACTGACCAGATTTTAGAGTCATGTGCAAAAATACTCAAAAGTATATATTAAACTCAATCGACAAGGCTTTTAATTTGTTAAACGGTCTCTACGCTGCACTCAAAAAGTGTGCAATTGTTTAATTGTGTCTCGTAACCTGTGTACTATAATGATGTAACCACATATTTTCAAAACATCGCCCCCCCCCCACCGGTCAATTCTTAACACTGACCGCATGCCCTCCGTCGACCATTGAGGCAATAAGTTGTGTGATCTTGTAATATGTCTTAGCTGTGGGGTCAGTGCCAAGTGCCAAGTGGTTGAGGTTACGATAGTGTTGTCCACTTGTTCACACAAGAGGCGTCTTCCAGGCAGTGCGAGTTGTGACGTCTCAATTCTCAAGTTGTCAGTAATATTAATGGCATTCAAGGGAAACAATCAACAACAATTAGTTTTATAGAAGAGACACATCTACTTCTTTATAGGGATGTACCGTATTTTGCCGGATTTATGAAGTGAAATCCGACCGGAGTGGGGCCGGATTTTTGAAAATTGCCGGATTCGCATTTTCCTGAGCAGGACCTGAAATCCGGTACACTCGTACTTTTTATCTGCATGGGAGTAAGTGCCAAACATAAAATACAATCATTTTAAAATTAAATTCAGTTTAATTTTTTTACTCTTGTATTTTAATGTTTTGTTCTTGCCACAACAACTCGTTATTGTACCTAAAATATTACCTTAAAAATCCAAACTTGAATTGCTTGCCGTGGTTGTATCGGGTAAATAGCTAAGAAATGTTCTAATGATACAACTTATTAGCACAATAGTCGTATCTAATTTACGGACAATTAATATACAGGCACTTAAAAAATACAACGGTTGCATCAGACGCCACTGTATTAACATACCGGTAATCTATGTTCATAAACATCCGCCACTGTATAAACATACCGGTAATCTATGTTCATAAACATACCGGTAATCTATGTTCATAAACATACCGGTAATCTATGTTCATAAACATACCGGTAATCTATGTTCATAAACAAACCGGTAATCTATGTTCATAAACATCCTGTGGCCATCAGACGCCACTATATTAACATACAGGTAATCTATGTTCATAAACATACCGGTAATCTATGTTCATAAACATCCTGTGGTCATCAGACGCCACTCTTTAAACATACCGGTAATCTATGTTCATAAACTTACCGGTAATCTATGTTCATAAACATACCGGTAATCTATGTTCATAAACATACCGGTAATCTATGTTCATAAACATCCGCCACTGTATAAACATACCGGTAATCTATGTTCATAAACATACCGGTAATCTATGTTCATAAACATACCGGTAATCTATGTTCATAAACATACCGGTAATCTATGTTCATAAACAAACCGGTAATCTATGTTCATAAACATCCTGTGGCCATCAGACGCCACTCTTTAAACATACCGGTAATCTATGTTCATAAACATACCGGTAATCTATGTTCATAAACATACCGGTAATCTATGTTCATAAACATACCGGTAATCTATGTTCATAAACATACCGGTAATCTATGTTCATAAACATACCGGTAATCTATATTCATAAACAAACCGGTAATCTATGTTCATAAACATCCTGTGGCCATCAGACGCCACTATATAAACATACACGTAATCTATGTTCATAAACATCCTGTGGCCATCAGACGCCACTATATAAACATACAGGTATTCTATGTTCATAAACATCCTCCACTGTATAAACATACCGGTAATCTAATATTCATAAACATCCTGTGGCCATCAGACGCCACTATATAAACATACAGGTAATCTATGTTCATAAACATACCGGTAATCTATGTTCATAAACAAACCGGTAATCTATGTTCATAAACATCCTGTGGCCATCAGACGCCACTATATAAACATACAGGTAATCTATGTTCATAAACATCCTGTGGCCATCAGACGCCACTATATAAACATACAGGTAATCTATGTTCATAAACATACCGGTAATCTATGTTCATAAACATCCGCCACTGTATAAACATACCGGTAATCTATGTTCATAAACATCCTGTGGCCATCAGACGCCACTCTATAAACATACCGGTAATCTATGTTCATAAACATACCGGTAATCTATGTTCATAAACATCCGCCACTGTATAAACATACCGGTAATCTATGTTCATAAACATCGCCACTGTATAAACATACGGTAATCTATGTTCATAAACATCCTGTGGCCATCAGACGCCACTCTTTAAACATACCGGTAATCTATGTTCATAAACATACCGGTAATCTATGTTCATAAACATACCGGTAATCTATGTTCATAAACATCCTCTGGCCATCAGACGCCACTATATAAACATACCGGTAATCTATGTTCATAAACATACCGGTAATCTATGTTCATAAACATACCGGTAATCTATGTTCATAAACATCCTGTGGCCATCAGACGCCACTCTTTAAACATACCGGTAATCTATGTTCATAAACATACCGGTAATCTATGTTCATAAACATACCGGTAATCTATGTTCATAAACATCCTGTGGTCATCAGACGCCACTTTATAAACATACCGGTAATCTATGTTCATAAACATACCGGTAATCTATGTTCATAAACATACCGGTAATCTATGTTCATAAACATACCGGTAATCTATGTTCATAAACATACGGTAATCTATGTTCATAAACATACCGGTAATCTATGTTCATAAACATCCTGTGGCCATCAGACGCCACTCTTATAAACATACCGGTAATCTATGTTCATAAACATACCGGTAATCTATGTTCATAAACATACCGGTAATCTATGTTCATAAACATCCTGTGGCCATCAGACGCCACTCTATAAACATACCGGTAATCTATGTTCATAAACATACCGGTAATCTATGTTCATAAACATACCGGTAATCTATGTTCATAAACATACCGGTAATCTATGTTCATAAACATACCGGTAATCTATGTTCATAAACATCCTGTGGCCATCAGACGCCACTATTAAACATACCGGTAATCTATGTTCATAAACATACCGGTAATCTATGTTCATAAACATACCGGTAATCTATGTTCATAAACATACCGGTAATCTATGTTCATAAACATACCGGTAATCTATGTTCATAAACATCCTGTGGCCATCAGCCGCCACTATATAAACATACCGGTAATCTATGTTCATAAACATCCGCCACTGTATAAACATACCGGTAATCTATGTTCATAAACATCCTGTGGCCATCAGACGCCACTGTATAAACATACCGGTAATCTATGTTCATAAACATCCGCCACTGTATAAACATACAGGTAATCTATGTTCATAAACATCCTGTGGCTATCAGACGCCACTGTATAAACATACCGGCAATCTATTTTCATAAACATACCGGTAATCTATGTTCATAAACATTCGCCACTGTATAAACATACCGGTAATCTATGTTCATCCTGTGGCCTTAAAATAACTAACCCTACTTTAAAAGAAACAATAAATTATTTCTACGCGTATTTAAATAAATAAATTTGAACATTTAGCTTATATTATATAAATACGATTTCTCCCCTAATAATCTACTTCTATAGTCTGAAATCGATATTACTGTGTGTGTGTGTGTGTGTTTATATACTCGCTACCATTAACTTTTTAATGTCTTGTTAATTCCAGTCACGTGGATGGCTTAGCTTTCTATCACGCTATAGATTAATGACAAGTAACCTCTGGTAGCCACTAGGTTCATGCAGTCACTACTTTATACAGAAATGACACAAGTTTAATGATAGGTATATCTCTCTGGTAGCCACTAGGTTCATGCAATCACTACTTTATACAGAAATGACACAAGTTTAATGATAGGTATATCTCTCTGGTAGCCACTAGGTTCATGCAATCACTACTTTATACAGAAATGACACAAGTTTAATGATAGGTATATCTCTCTGGTAGCCACTAGGTTCATGCAATCACTACTTTATATAGAAATGACACAAGTTTAATGATAGGTATATCTCTCTGGTAGCCACTAGGTTCATGCAATCACTACTTTATACAGAAATGACACAAGTTTAATGATAGGTATATCTCTCTGGTAGCCACTAGGTTCATGCAATCACTACTTTATACAGAAATGACACAAGTTTAATGATAGGTATATCTCTCTGGTAGCCACTAGGTTCATGCAATCACTACTTTATACAGAAATGACACAAGTTTAATGATAGGTATATCTCTCTGGTAGCCACTAGGTTCATGCAATCACTACTTTATACAGAAATGTCACAAGTATAATGATAGGTATATCTCTCTGGTAGTCACTAGGTTCATGCAATCACTACTTTATACAGAAATGCCACAAGCACACTTGACAGAAATATCCTGTCTAGTGACTAGCTTCATGCATAATATTTCTAAGGTACCAAATGATTGTAAAACCATAAAAAATCACACTTTAAAAAAACACAATCCTTCCCCCCCCCCTCAAACCCCACGCCCTTACAGACTACTCAAAACTCGACCTTTACGTGCCCCCACCACGAACAGTTCACAACAGACTTACCTATCTATATATAATACACCAGAGCAACCACGACGCAGGGCAAAAATAATAAAAGACGCCGTGAGCAAGCAAGACGCAGGCAAACCCTCCCTTCCCATTTTCTGCCGATCGTTGTTCTCGAGACATGCGCACTGTGGTTGAGCTACAGTCCTCCCTCCTGCACCATCCTCGCTTGCCAGCCATGCGCACACCCCAACAAGCTCTGAGCTAGCTCCACTTTGTTGTTTATTTGCTTTGCTAACAGTTGTGTCTCGTTGCTCTCTTCTTTGAACCACGTTAACTCAAGTTGTTGTGATTTCTTCGTGCAGCTGTTTGTGCCCCTTCTTGTCCTCCTTTCTTTGCACTGTCTATGAACAAATCTGCGGAGTATGCTATGCCGCAGGTCAGCTAGTGAAGAAAAATTGGTCGTTCGTGACAAGCTGCACTTTTTAATATTCGTTTTTTAATGCAAGTTGGCGTCAAGTCAAAACGACTCTTGATTCTTTACTCCCTCAAACTGGTCCTGACAAACTGATCCTGACAAACTGATCCTGACAAACTGATCCTGACAAACTGATCCTGACAAACTGGTCCTGACAAACGGGTCCACTTCCTTTTGGACAAATGAAATCATTACTTTCATCATGGACGTCAGATGAAAAGGTCCATGTCAGTATGGTCTCAGACAACAGGGCCCCAACAAAAGTGTTCCTGGGCCCCAACAAAAGTGTTCCTGGGCCCCAACAAAAGTGCTCCTGGCATAAGTTCAAAGACAACAGCACCGTATGATATTGAGTGGAGGAGTTTTGAGTACTTGTACTTGATAGTGATATACTTTATAATTGTTAAGAAGAATGTACGAAGTGAAGTGGAGATGATTTGATGTTGCTGATTAAATTTTGAAACCATGCACATGGTACATCCCATTCCTTGTGGAGGTAAGTCTTAATAAAGCTGTGACAGCTCATGCAAATTAGTGACAGAGAGAAAATTATTAAATCCTGCGGCCCGTTTTGACGGGTCTTTTTGTCTTGGGTTGAACTGACTTTAAATCATTTTAGGTCATAATAGAAACATTTATTGTAGAAACAAACAATTACCGGTACTTGACTTCTAAAAGTTTTTTTAAAAACGTGTATACGTAATCTTACACAGATGTTAATGTATGAATAATAAAATATTTCAAAATAATAAATACAATTTATTGTCGTAGATATATGAAGTTAACTTAGCAATAAAAAAATTTAAGCACAAAACGCGATGAAAATTAGTCCCGATTATGTTAAAATTCATTAAAATGTATTAATAATTTTTAGTGTTGTGCGATTTCAATAAGTGTAAGTTTAGGGTACGAAACAAAAGTAAAGGAAGCCCTGAAATGTAATACACAATTCTTTAATCTACGGATGCAGTTTGACCTGCCTAAGTGCCATGGCGACGGATATACTTTGGTCAACATCTGTGTTGTTATCTAGAGATTAACATGGCTTAAAACATAAGATGCTGGCACGGAAGTGGCTCCTTGTGCACGTCTTAATCCAACTTTTTTCTTGTTGTTGTTTTATGTTGCATTATTTAATTCCGTGATTATGACGAAGTTTTGCGGTCAAAGAGTTTCATTTGTTTGTGTCTTATTTTGAAACCGGATGAAAATACTTAGCATTATATGTAACTTCTACAACTTTTTGTTAGCAGTGTTCCGTCAAATTATTTTTCACCCTTTTGCTACGTGATCTGATTTTTTTTAATTTAATATTTTAAAATTTTGGCAATATCAGTTTTTTAAGATGAAAATTTGTTGTTTTTACAAATAGAATACTGAATCAAAATTTGTTTATATTTGTACTGTGTTCTTCGTATAAAAATAGAAAAATCAAATAATTTTTCTTTAACTGCTTTAAAAAAAACTGCATCCATCATATCCACCCACTGTCACCCGTCAAAAGAACGCAGGCAAAAGAGCGCAGATATTAAGAGCGCAGACATTAAGAGCGCACACGAAGATTGCAGACTATTACTCAGATCTCTGACAACTTTAAAGATAGACAACATATGAGATATAACTCACATTTTAAAAATATAAATTCAACTATAAAGTAAACTTTTATAGACTGAACTGCCACTCTTTTTAAATCCTTTATATTAACTCGTGGTGTCTGCGGCCGACCGACCGACCTTGCTTGCTTGCTTGCTTGCTTGTCGCCAAAACTTTTGATCGATTTTTAACCCACTTGCTCGCAAGATAGCGAGCTGAAATTTTGCAGGCAGTTTCGTACCGATGATAAAAACAATGTTTCAAAATTTCAGATCGATCGCATATACCGTAATTAAATTATTGATTTTTTAGATTATTTTATTTATTCCTATGTATCATGCTATTTTTTGAGATAGAGCGTCGCGGTGCGTATTATATTGAACAACCTTTCTGTCGTGCAATAAGGTGCGTATTTTATTGACAGCTCTTTTTATAAACATATTCCTGATCGGTGCGCATTATATTAAACATGTTTTACGACACAACTGCAATTTTGTATTTCTGGATGGTCTGGCGCTGCGTATTATAATGAACATTCTTTTAAATTCTTCTCGTACATAAAGGATTTATAGTCAAAAACTTGGTTTTTTACGGGTTTTTCTTATTACGACTTTTTATTCAGTTTGTCTAGCTTAAGCATATAACAATAATAATCTTTGTACGCTTTATTACATAGCGTTTTAAATATTGGGACTTCAGTTGATTTGTATTTTTTTAGGGGGGGGGGTCATGTATTGGTCTGATCTGAGTTAATGGTATGGTTTCTTTTTTTAAAATATTTTTTACTTTGCGCTTTTTGGTCGTGCGCGCTTTTGTCGTGCGCTCTCTTGACGGGGTGGAACCACACCACTTTGAAAAGAAATCATTTTGAAATTAAAACAATTTAAAAACAAAGTAAAAAAAAACGATGTGTTTCTGAGTTTCCTGACATCAACATCGTCACAGGAGTTGTCGGAAAGTTCACGCAGCCAATGTAACACCAGCTTCATGAGACTTTCTGGGACTGAATTCAGAGTTACTGTTCTATAGGATGATTTCCAGTTCATCGTTTAAGGGGCCGTCCATGAAGTACGTCACGCTTCAGAGGGGGGGGGGTTGTAAAAAAGTGTGACAGTTTGTGACAGGGTGGAGGGGGGGTGTCCGGCCATGTGTGACGTCACAGTGTTTTATATTGAATTTTATTTATTTTGTTAATTTAAAAAAAGTTTTGTTGGAAAGTGTGACGTACTTTGGGGGGGGGGTCCTAGATTTGTGACAGTTTGTGACAAGGGGGAGGGGGAGGTAAAAATGGTCAAAAATAGCGTGACGTACTTTATGGACGGCCCCTAAGTAGTCGCATCCGGCTATGATATGATCGCATCTTTAATTATAATTATAATAGTCCAATTCGTTCCATGCACCCAGTCTATTGTAAGTTGTTTAATTATAATAGACCAATTCGTTCCATGCACCCAGTCTATTGTAAGTTGTTTAATTATAATAGACTAATTCATTCCATGCACCCAGTCTATTGTAAGCTGTTTAATTATAATAGACCAATTCGTTCCATGCACCCAGTCTATTATAAGTTCGCCAATAGCTTTGGATACGTGAAGGATATCGTTTATTGTTATCAGCCAAATGTTGCCCCTAGTAGTAATTACTTAGATATTTTACGTTTAGCCTTATTTTGATTTCATGAATGCTCAAGAAGTTGGTTTTGTTTGTTGTCTTTTTAGTTGTTTTATCATGATTTGAGTTTAAAGGGAGGGAAGGCTAAATAAAATTTAAATTTAAAAAAATTAAAGTTGGTAGTGGTAGAGTCGTGAAAATTCAAATTTGTAGATTCGCTGTGATAATTAAATATTTATAATAGCTAGTAAGTATAAAGGCTTGAAAGATTTTCATCTGTAAAGAAATATAACTATTTGGAAGGCTATGAATAACGTCATAATATACAAACTTGATTAATGTGAAAATTATTTTTAAAAACCAAGCTAATGCTCATTCAACATGGTCAATGTAAACACGTGGCTTGTTGTCTCCTCTTGTAATTTAGTTTATTCGCTTTTGGGATATTTTCTGTGTTAATCATTGAGTTCCTCTCTGTAATATCGTTACAGTGAAGACATATAGTTAACATATCGATCAAATAAGTTAACATATCGATCAAATGGGTTAACATATCGATCAAATAAGTTAACATATTGATCAAATAAGTTAACATATCGATCAAATAAGGGGCCGTCCAAAAATGACGTCACGCGATTTTGGTCGATTTTCACCCCCCTCCCCCACGCCACGCGTCGTCACAAAAACTAACACCCCCTCCAATATGACGTCATAAAGCTTTGCGCCGCCCCCCCCCCATAAAAGCTGTATTTAAATCATTTTTATTAACTCGTAGCGTCTGCATGCTTGCTTGCATGTCGCAAACAATTGGATCGATTTTTATCCCACTTTCCGGTTTCCTATCAAGCTGAAATTTTCAATGCAGACTCATGGCGCCAATAAAAATGATGTGTCAAAATTTCACATCGATTGAATGTACTGTAATTAAATTAATAATTTTTTAGATTATCTCTATGTGGCATGTAAATGTGTATGCTAGTCTGTTACGCGGTGTGTAGTATATTGAACGCGCGGTTCGTATTTTATTAATATTGAACATCAATATACATAATTTGCTTTGTTTGTTCGTTCGTTCGTAACGCTATGTAATCAGGCAATAAAATATTTTAGTAAGCGCACCACTAAAAAAAAAGCCTTGAAAAAAATCATTGCACCAAAAATAACTCTTTTCGCATAAAATTGTTCTATATGGAAATGATAATATATACAACAAATTTTATCATTAAGGAATTGAACATCAATATACATAATTTGCTTTGTTTGTTCGTTCGTTCGTAACGCTATGTAATCAGGCAATAAAATATTTTAGTAAGCGCACCTCTAAAAAAAAAGCCTTGAAAAAAATCATTGCACCAAAAATAACTCTTTTCGCATAAAATTGTTCTATATGGAAATGATAATATATACAACAAATTTTATCATTAAGGAATTGTTGAATTAAAATAAATGAAAGTTCTGTATTACATTATTTTTTAATTTCTGATGTTTTATTTTTGCAAAATTAATTGATTTTAGCTGAAATATATTTAATTTTAAAACCTCCGTCATTTTTTATGGATAATACACTCGTATTTTTATAATAATTTCCCGATCTGTATATGTTTATTCTAGTATGTCCCGCGGTACGTATTATATTGAACATAATCAATACTTTTAGTTACGTCTAAAATATAAAGTATTTATGGTAAAAAAAAACTTTGGTTTTTTAAATCCCTTATATTAACTTCGCAATCTTGTCTGTCATTCGTTGGCGGGCGGGCGGGCGGGAAAAAGAGTTAAAAAATGACTCACTTCCCGTGATGCCATCGAGCTGCAATTTTGCACATAGACTCGTGTCACCTAACAATGCATCGTATCAACATTTCAGATCGATCGAAACTACCGTAATTAAATTAATGCATTTTTAGTTTATATCTATACAACATATGTTATTCAATTTCACAGTTTGTTATTGTTTTCTTCCACGTGCCAGTCGAGTTAACGCGTTGAAGCCACAAGTCGATGTCCACACCCACTCCCCCCGGTTTTTAAAGCCAGGGGAGGTAATTTGGTTTCAGTCTGTAAATTTTTGTCACGTTTGAACATAGTCAATACTTTTAGTTATGTCTCATACATAAGGAAATTACAGCCGAAAACTGTTTTTAAATCCGATAAATATTAACTTCACAGCCGTCTCTCTCTCTCTCTGTCTTGGGCTCACGGTCGGTCGGTCGGGAGGGCGGAAAAACAAAAATTAAAAATGACCTACTTCCCGTGATGCCATCGAGCTGAAATTTTGCACATAGACTTGTGTCCCCTAACAATGCATTCTGTCAAAATTTCAGATCGATCAAATGTACAGTTATTAAATCAATGCATTTTTAGTTTATCTCTATAAACTATATGTAGCGGACGCTATTGTTTACATTTTACAGGTCACTTGACTTCACGACAGCCATCGATAACCACATCTCGTGGAGGAGGATTTCACTTAGTCTTAGGCTGTAAATATTTGTCGCGTTGGAACATAATCAATACTTTAAGTTCTGTCTCACACATAAGGGATTTATAGTCAAAAACTTTGTTTTTACGGGGTTATTTTATACGGGGTTGTTTAATTAAATCCCTTATATTAACTTCAAAAGCTTGTCTCTTTGTCGTCATCTCTTCGTACGTCGGTCGGGCGGAGAAACAAAAGTAAAAAAATTACACACTTCCCGTGATGCCATCGAGCTGAAATGTTGCATATAGTCTCGTGTCACCTAACAATGCATTGCTTCAAAGTTTCAGATCGATCGAATGTACTGTAATTAAATTAATGCATTTTTAGTTTCTCTATATAAAATATGTAATTCAATTTCACAGTTTGTTATTGTTTTTCTTCCACGTGCCAGTTGAGTTCCTGCGTTGACGCCACCCATCTATGTACCGGCGTGCTTTTGTTTACATTTTACGTTTCACGCTGAGCTCGATCCAGCGATCGGTTACCAGACCTTTCCCCTATCCCACCCCACCCCTTGTTAAACAGCAAAAGGGAGTTAAGGGAGATTCAGTCTGTAAATGTTTGTCGCGTTTGAACATAGTCAATACTTTTAGTTATGTCTCATACATAAGAGAATGACAGTCAAACACATTGTTTTTATGGGTTTTTTAAATTAAATCCCTTATATTAACTTCAAAATCTTGTCCCTCTGTCGTCATGTCTTCGTACGTCGGTTTTGCGGAAAAAACAAAAGTCCAAATTGACTTCCAGTGATGTTATCGAGCTGAAATTTTGCACATAGACTCGTGTCACCTAACAATGCATTGTAAACAAAACTAAAAAATGACACACTTCCCGTGATGCGATTGAGCTGAAATTTTGCACATGGGCCCGTGTTACCTAACAATGCATCGTATTAAAATTTTAGATCGAGTGAACATACTGTAATTAAACTAATTCAATTTTAGTTTATCTCTATACAACGTATGTAATTCAATTTCACTGTTTTTTTGGTTTTTTTTCATGTGACAGTTCAGTCACGCATTGACGCGATCCGTCGATGTACCGGCCTGCTTTTGTTTACGTTTTACGTCTCACGCTGAGCTCGGTCCAGCGATCGGTGATTAGACCTTTCCCCTCTCCCACCTCCCCCCCCCCGGGTTATAAAGCAAAGGGGAGTTAAGACAGTTTCAGTCTGTAAATGTTTGTCGTGTTTGAACATAGTCAATAGTATTAGTTATGTCTCATATATAAGGGATTTATAGTCAAAAACTTTGTTTTTACGGGTTTGTTTTATTAAATCCCTAATTAAATCCCTAATTAAATCCCTAATTAAATCCCTAATTAAATCCCTAATTAAATCCCTAATTAAATCCCTTATTAAATCCCTAATTAAATCCCTAATTAAATCCCTAATTAAATCCCTTATATTAACTTCACAGTCGTCTCTGTCTGTCTTGGTCGGGCGGGCGGAAAAACAAAAGTAAAAAATTACCAACTTTCCGTGATGCTATCGAGCTGAAATTTTGCACATAGTCTCGTGTGACCTAACAATGCATTGTATTAAAATTTCAGATCTATCGAATGTACCGTAATTAAATTAATGCATTTTTAGTTTATCTGTATGTAACTCTATGTAGCCCTCTGTTATTGTTGAAATCCACGTGTTACTGGAGTTCACTCCAGCCATTATGACCACATCCCCGTGTTTTACAGCAAGGGAGTTCAGTCAGTTTCAGTCTGTAATTTTTTGTCGCGCGATGCGTATTATATTTAACATAATCAATAATTTTAGTTATGTCTCATATATAAGGTATTTATAGTCACAAACTTTGTTTTTACGGGTTGTTTAATTATCATTTAAGTAAGATTTCACTCTAATGTCGTAAAATTCGTGAAGCCATGTAAAACGTCATTAAATAAACTGTAAGAAATCAAATATTTAAGTGGAACTTTTATTTAAATTGGGAGTATTGATGTGACGTCACATTTCTCAAAACCCCTCCCCCTCCGTCACACGTCGTCACAAATGTGTGGACCCCCCTCCCCCTAGACGCGTGACGTCACATTTCTCAAAACCCCTCCCCCTCCGTCACACGTCGTCACAAATGTGTGGACCCCCCCTCCCCCTAGACGCGTGACGTCATGTATGGACGGCACCTAAGTTATAAAGATGGGTTTAAAATACATATGATGAGTGGCATGCGCGCTCGCCAGGCGTACAGAGGGTTAAAGGCTCGAATCTCCCTGAAGGCAGGGATGTGTGTCCCTGGGTTCATCCGACTCGGAATGGGTACCTGACAATAGTTAGTGAAACAAAGGCGGCTGGAAATACCGTGGTCCCTCATAGCCGTGGGCGCCGTGACCTGTGAACGCTGCGTCACGCAAAAGTCCTCTATATAGAAAGAGTGTATGTATAGAAAGAGTGTATGTATAGAAAGAGCGTCTGTATAGATGAGACAAGATAAAAACATAGGCGTGCTAGAGGCGTTTTGCTTTTTATTTTTAAACATAAAAATAAATGCGAGGTAGTTTATAACAATTTGTTTTTAAATATTTATTTAAAATATTTAGTTAAGTTACCTCCGTATGCTCTAAATGTGGTGGGGGGTATATACACAACACGTAGACGTATATACGCACCACATACACACTCCAGCTCAAGTTGCTGTCCTATAAGCACTTGTCCTGTTGTAGGCCCTTGTCACAGTGACGCAATAGCACGAGAGAAAAAAAGTATAAACCACTGAAACGCTGAGGTCTGACAAGAAGCGGAGCTGACGGACATAAGTGTGTGCGCCAGATACGGAGCTTTACTTTCACAGTTACGGGAGAGAACTGGTCGAGATAGCACGGGCAGAGTTATCTGAACAAGAAGTTGATATGATAGCCTTAAACTCCATACAGAGAGCCTTGTTTTTATTATTTACCTAGGTTTTCTTTCTTAGCTTGTATTTAGGCAGACTCCAATGTAAAAATTTATCGAATCGATAGAAATATAGATATCCATCACAATTTACAGTCCACTTTTCAAACATAATATGTTAAGCAATATATATATAGTTATATATTATATATATATGTATGAGTAATATTATTTTAGTGGGGCATTACTTAACAAAATCAATTTGCTGTTACTTCTGGCTTGGCGGAGAACGATTTATATATTTTTTTCAATTTAAACATTCTTTGCGGCTACTTAAAAATGTCCACATATATGGTGTGCATATTGTCGATGATCAGTTCATTTGGAATTGGAAGTTTAGAGACAACAAATCAAGGTAAGACGGAAGTTTCGTGGCAACATAAAAATGCGATCATTTTAAAATTAATATACGTTTAAACGAGTTTTAAGAAATAATACTTTTTTTTACAATAATTGAATAGGGTGTATTGAAGAGATTTAAATAATTAGTTACTGGTTATTTACAGATATTTATGAAGCGCTGTGAGCCCATTTTCATACTGGGGTACAGCTCTACATAAAATATCGAATTATTACTATTATTATTATATATAATTGAATACTGTGTTATTTAAGAGAAGTTGATGCAATTGATAGATCTTGATAGTTGCATTGCATACTACTGATGTATTCATAAAAGTTGTTGTAGGTTGTTTTTTTTTGTTGTTTTTTTTTGTTCTCTTGTTCATGTTTAGGTTTGAATATTATTTTATTTTCCTAATTATTTATAATTTCGTAGGCCTATAGTGGAGCTATTACATTAAAATATTATTTTATTTTCCGAACTATTTATAATGTCGTATAGTGGAGCTATTACATTAAAATATTATTTTATTTTCCGAACTATTTATAATTTCGTATAGTTGAGCTATTTCATTATAAATATTATTTTATTTATTTTATTTTTAATAATAAATAATTCTTGAGTGAAGCTTTTATTTCGAACTTGTAATTTGCGAATATTTTTGTTCTGTTACACAATCCCTTGGGTATTAAATGTGTAATAGTTACAGTGATAAACCGTGAGAATGTTACTTTTTACTAAGATTACAATTTGTTTGGATGGCATCTCCAAAACTATAAATACATCAATCAATCAATATACATAATTCCCGTTATCTTTATGGTTGTAATGTAATTTAATGTAATGCTGTTAGGTGGCGCTGCGATCGATTTTGTTTTATAGTGCTACACCAAAAAATAACACTTTTGGAACGTTCCGCATAAAATTGTTCAATATGATAATAAATGAATCAAATAAAAATAAATAAAATAAATGAAAGTTCTGTATTCCGTTATTCTTTAATCTGATGTGTATTTATTTTGAAAACTTCCGTCATGTTTGACGGGTGATACACTAGTGTTAAAATAATAAACGCGACTTCTGACAAATCATAAAGAGATCAACAACAATTGTGAACAAAGTATTACACGTGGTAAATTATATTGAAATCCGATCTATTCAATCCAGATTAGTGGTAAAATATTTGCGAAGAAGAGTTTTAAGAATTTAAAGTTTTTGTTGTTTTTTTTTAAATCGTTATAACAGATTAAAAAAAAACATATTTATAATAGATAAACAAATATTATTTTAATAGGTAAACAAATATTGTTATAATAGGTAAACAAATATTGTTATAATAGGTAAACAAATATTGTTATAATAGGTAAACAAATATTGTTATAATAGGTAAACAAATATTGTTATAATAGGTAAACAAATATTGTTATAATAGGTAAACAAATATTGTTATAATAGGTAAACAAATATTGTTATAATAGGTAAACAAATATTGTTATAATAGGTAAACAAATATTGTTATAATAGATAATACATTGTTTTAATATAAATAATACAAACAAAATTCGTGGGGCCTACCGAGGCCAAGTATACGAATTATGCAAAATCATGATCTCAATTTTAAAGTAAAAGTGGATAGCGAAGTCAATAGTGCGCTCGCCTCACAAGCTGAGTGAGGGGCGTGGGATCGAATCCACGTTAAAGCCACTATAAAAATGATGATGAATGACTAACGCTAAGAAAGTCCTTCGCTGACCTGGAGAGGGATGGGCGCCGCCATGTATATCAAGCGCGAGAATGTTCTAATGGAAACATTAGAACCCCTTACGACTACGGGGTTATAACGACCACGAGGTTATGGGACTAAAAAATGTAAAATGATAATTTTGTTGTTGTTATTATTGCTGCTTTTTTTAAAGTTTCTGCCCCTATGTCTAAACATAGATCAGATTAATAAGTGGCGGAGAAAGGAGCAGAAGCAAGGGTGTGTCCACCAATGGCGACAAATCGTGCTCTGTCATTGTCTTCACTGCTGTACTATTTTACCACCATTTACTGCTCAAACATTTACCTCATGTACATCGCAAATGATTCATGCTAAAAATGTGTGTCACAAACATGACCTGTTTAAAATAAATTGCTATTCAGGCCAAATGACAGAGTCACCCATCTTCACATTTTTACCAACTAATTATAGTATCAATAATTTTCTCAGAGAATTTCTTTATCTGTGTAAGACCGTACTCAGTTACGAATCCGACAGTCGCCATAATACGTTTTACGAGTTACATTTCTTATATTATTTTTTGAATCGTTTGGGTATTGAACAGAAAAAAAATATTCTCAAATAAAGTTTTTCTTTAGAAGCAGTTTGAAATATTGATACAGTCAACTTGTTTACAATCTAATGTATGTTTAATTCAGGTTGTCAAATGGCAAAGTTGGATCTCGTCATCATTGTGGATTCGTCTGCAAGCGTTGGATCTGTCAACTTTAAAGAAATTGTCAAATTCATCCTTGACCTTGTGCAGCCACTTCCTGTCCACTCTGATGGTATCCGCGTGGCCCTGGTCATATACTCCAGCAGTGCAACAGTCATTACAAACCTCGGTGATGACATGACTAAAATAGAGAAGGTTGCTGCCTTGGAGAAAATGAAGTACAAGTAGGTCACGTGACTTTTGTTTACGATCTGTATTTGGGCCTGGCTCAAACGATTTCGACATGTTTTTAAGTTTATTTGTGTTTTTTCTTTTCTCTTTTGGAGAATTCTAATATTATGTTTAATTTTAGGAACATATTCTTACTTAGCGATACAAAGTAGCATTTATTAGTGGCTTTCAAATGTAACAATGTGCTGTACTTTATTGAGCTAGAAATAATTTATTTTTATTTTTCGTTATATTTTGAATAACCAAAAAATTAACTTTTCAAAACATGGGAAACTCAGATTTTTGAACCACTAAAGCTTTTAATCCTTGGCTCCTCACAGAGTGACTTAGCAATGTTTTTTAACGAAAATTGTGCTCCATAGGCGAAACATTCTTTCTTTCGTTCTATGAAAGTGGTGGTATAAACCTTGATTTCCCTGTCATAATTAGCAAGTATTAATACGCCATTGCTTTTAATGTGATGTCCTCTGAACTGGTGGTACTACTTCAACAAGGGGCCTGGGTAAATGATTCAGAAATTTTAAGTAATCGGTAAAAGATGCCCAGATCTTCGTTTAAAAAGTCTATAATTTTTAGATTATATTTAGTCTATAATTTTTTAAAAAACATATCCGGCCACCACCAAATTTGAATAATGCATCCAATTCTACAAACTGAAAGTAAAACCAATGATTTCTGTTTGTATCATCAGGCCTGGCTCAACAAGAACTGACCTTGCCCTTGCATTGACCAGAGATCAAGTGCTCACACCTGAAAGAGGTGACCGGCCAGATGTCCCTGACCAGGTCATACTACTAACTGACGGGACGTCGACTAATAAACAGAGAACCAGGGATGAGATACGAAATTTTAAAACTCGTACTGCTCTCAAGGTCAGATGCTGTTCATATAATTCTGTTGAAAACACGTACTGCTCTGAATGTGAGAGGCTGTTTGTCTAACTCTGTTGAAAACACGTAACACTCTGAATGTGAGAGGCTGTTTATCTAACTCTGTTGAAAACACGTACAACTCTGAAGGTGAGAGGCTGTTTATCTAACTCTGTTGAAAACACGTACAACTCTGAAGGTGAGAGGCTGTTTATCTAACTCTGTTGAAAACACGTACAGCTCTGAAGGTGAGAGGCTGTTTATCTAACTCTCGCCACACAAAATACCTTTTAAATTTTCCTTAACTTATACAAGGACTATTTATTTGACTTTTATTTTATAAATTTCAAAATTTTGTGCCTGTTAGTCATTTGTTAGCTGACAAATTAGCACACAAATAAAGAATACCTTAAAATGCACTTGACAATATTAAAAATGAAAACTTATTCGAATTATGTTTTTATTTTCTTTTATCCTTTATTTGTCTGATTATTAAAGCATGTTCTCCATTACAGAAGTTCCTTTTTTTGTCTTTGTTCTGCGTCACAAGTTGACTTTTATTGTGTTCCTTTTTTTTTGGGGGGGGGTGTTCAATTCCTCTGATTGATACACTTTAAAATATTTTGTTTTTAAATCCCTTATATTAACTTCACCGCCGTCTCTTTGTGTCTCTCTGTCTTGGGCGGGCGAATAAAAAAGTCCAACATGACCCACTTCCCGTAAAGCCATCGAGCTGAAATTTGGCACACGGACCCGTGTCACCTAACAATGCATCGTATCAAAATTTCAGATTGATCGAACGAACCGTAATTAAATTAATGCATTTTTAGTTTATCTCTATACGAGGTATGTAATTCAATTTCACTGTTTGTTTTTTTTTCACGTGACAGCTCAGTCTCGCGTTGACGCCAGCCGTGTACCGGCGTGCTTTTGTTCACATTTTACGTGTCACGCTGAGCTCGGTCCAGAGATCAGTGACCAGACATTTCCCCTCTCCCACCCCTCCCACCCCCCAGTTATAAGCAAAGGGGAGTTAAGACTGATTCAGTCTGTAAATGTTTGTCACGTTTGAACATAATCAATACTGTTATATTCAATATATGTCTCATATATTCGGGATTTATAGTCAAAAACTATGTTTTTACGGGTTTGTTTTATTTAAAGTTTAATATGGCCATTGTTTACTCGTCCAGATTATCGTCCTTGGTATTGGCAACCAACTCGATGACGCAGAACTACTCGAGATCGCAACAAGTCCAGAATTAAAACATGTCGTCACCGATTTCTCTGATCTTTCAGGCATGCTAAAAGATCTTGAGTCAGCCACATGTGAAGGTGGGTGTTGAGAGTGGCTCTAGTGTGTGTACTGAGAGTGGCTCTAGTGTGTGTACTGAGAGTGGCTCTTGTGTGGGTGTTGAGAGTGGCTCTGGTGTGGGTACTGAGAGTGGCTCTGGTGTGGGTGCTGAGAGTGGCTCTAGTGTGGGGGGGTTGAGAGTGGCTCTAGTGTGGGTACTGAGAGTGGCTCTGGTGTGGGTACTGAGAGTGGCTCTGGTGTGGGTACTGAGAGTGGCTCTGGTGTGGGTGTTGAGAGTGGCTCTGGTGTGGGTGTTGAGAGTGGCTCTGGTGTGGGTGTTGAGAGTGGCTCTAGTGTGGGTGTTGAGAGTGGATCTGGTGTGGGTGATGAGAGTGGCTCTGGTGTGGGTGTTGAGAGTGGCTCTGGTGTGGGGGTTGAGAGTGGCTCTGGTGTGGGTACTGAGAGTGGCTCTGGTGTGGGTGTTGAGAGTTGCCATGGTGTCTATAGCTAGAGTATCAAAAGAATTGTTTATTACTAAAACTATATAGGCTTGGGAACAATAACTTTCTACTTTTACAGCAGGTATTTAAAAACTTGCTCCTTCTCTAATACCAACAGATCGTTCCAAGATTATAACTCAAGCCCCAGTAATCGAAGCATTAACAACACCAGAGGAAGTATCAGTCGTTCAACTCAATAATTCCAGCAGTGAGCCTTCCTTTGATGACAACTATTCACTTTATCCACCTTCTTGTGTTAATGAATCAGTTTATCCATCAGAAGCATCGGTGATACAACAATTTGATACGCCAATCTCAGAACCATCGGTGATACAACATTTTGATACGCCAATCTCAGAACCATCGGTGATACAACATTTTGATACGCCAATCTCAGAACCATCGGTGATACAACATTTTGATACGCCAATCTCAGATGTCGAAGCATATTCGATACCAATATCAGTAGAGTACAAATCATCTTCAGACGATCCTATTGATACTTTGAGCTCACTTCCCTATATGTCATCCTCACTGTCTGTAACGCCTTCGTTTTATCTTTACACTTCAGAGTCAAGTATGTCTAACAGAATAAATGACTTCCCGTCAAGCAGTGAATCTATTCAACAAAGTCTATTGATTATTGAAACCTTCAATATCTCCCCGTCAAGCAGTGAATCTATTCAACAAAGTCTATTGATTATTGAGACATCCAGTCCAAATGATGTCCAGCATCATGTCACTACCACAGTTCTTCAAGATGATCTCATTTCTAAGACGGTACCTATAGACGTACAGTTATCAGAATCTAGCGTCCTGTCATCGTCTCAACTGTCAACCGGCGCATCCATCAAAGACCCTTACAATGACTATGATGTTCCTATTAGTTCGGTCAGTTCAAATCTTGGCTCTGATAGCGTTCATTTGGTGGAGACTATGACGTCATCAACTCAACTGTCAACTGACGCATCAATTAAAGACCCTTACTATGACTATGATGTTCCTATAAGTTCAGTCAGAGAGTACAAGATACTCTCTAATAGTTCAACTCTTGGCTCTGATAGCGTTCATTTGGTGGAGACTATGACGTCATCAGCTCAAATGTCTACCGGCGCATCAATCAAAGACCCTTACTATGACTATGATGTTCCCATAAGTTCCGTCAGAGAGTATAGGATACTCTCTAATAGTTCAACTCTTGGCTCCGACAGCGTTCATTTGGTGGAGACGATGACGTCATCAACTCCTACTCCACCATTAATGCCAATGCTCCTGTCCATACTTATTCCTTCCTCGGATCTATTTTTAGAATCTATGACATCATCTTCCCCAATCTTGACAACTGCCATGAACTCATCACCTCCCTTGTCCATTATGCCAATATCTACGTCACAGTATTCATTAGATTATTCCATTTCAGTTTCGCTGCCACTGTCGCCAGTTAGCAGATCTGAAGACGATTCTTTTTCCAGTGTTTCCTACCCTAGTGGTACGCCATCTTTTACAATAGAGTACAAACAGTCCCAGAGTCACATATCCAACACCGAGAGTTCAAAGTCTGTTTTATTTACGGAAGATAATGTCTTCCTTAACATTAGTATTAATTCTTCCTCTGTTGAAACACAAAATTCTAAAACTGGAGGAGACATCTCGCCTGACTTTGTTTACATATTTGTAGGTGGTGGGATTGTCGGCCTTGTTGCACTGTTGGCCACTAGTATCATTTTGGCAAGGATTTTCCGTAGAAGAAATGAGGAAGAAGAGGTACCGACGTGATAAGGATGAAATGAAATTGAAGATGAACTTTGGAAACTTATTTATTTATTTATTTATTTATTCATTCATTCATTTGAAGAATTCCAGGACGTTTTTCTACTTGCAATAATGTGTATTTATTTTAGGATATATATTTATCTATATGGCATCTTTCGCTCTACGAGAGACGATAGATTTATCTTTTTAGATTGCAGCTCTTATAGTGGCCGATGAGACCAATCCTCGAGTGGCAGTCTCTTCTGCACGTCACACACACGAATGCGGTGGAGCAGTGTTGCCTGGCCTCACACACACAAATGCGGTGGAGCAGTGTTGCCTGGCCTAACACACACGAATGCGGTGGAGCAGTGTTGCCTGGCCTCACACACACGAATGCGGTGGAGGAGTGTTGCCTGGCCTCACACACACGAATGCGGTGGGGCCTGGCCTAGCCTCACACACACGGATGCGGTGGAGCAGTGTTGCCTGGCCTCATACACACGAATGCGGTGGGGCCTGGCCTAGCCTCACACACACACGAATGCGGTGGAGCAGTGTTGCCTGGCCTCATACACACGAATGCGGTGGGGCCTGGCCTAGCCTCACACACACAAATGCGGTGGGGCCTGGCCTGGCCTCACACACATGAATGCGGTGGAGCAGTGTTGCCTGGCCTAACACACACGAATGCGGTGGAGCAGTGTTGCCTGGCCTCACACACACGAATGCGGTGGAGCAGTGTTGCCTGGCCTCACACACACGAATGCGGTGGGGCCTGGCCTAGCCTCACACACACGAATGCGGTGGAACAGTGTTGCCTGGCCTCACACACACGAATGCGGTGGGGCCTGGCCTGGCCTGGCCTTCCTCTTTACTCCTTTCCCAGCTGTTGATGACATGTTTTGCTCCTCGGCTCGTAGTGATCCTACACTCACGATATCTCACCATGTGTTGTGATACTTCACTCACGATATCTCACCAAGTGTAGTGATCCTCTGGCAGGTCTAGCCAGTTTGGGACGTCAATGTTGCCAACATTGTTGGCCGCCTTCATGTCTCTCCTGCAGATGTCTGTGTATCTAAGACCTGGCTGTCCAATACGTCTGTGTATCAGAGACGTGGCCGACCAACCGACATTTTCCATATCGCCAGCTCGCTGTATAGCACGTCCTTGTGTATGCGACCAGGTTGCAATTGTTGACGTGCCCAACTGAACAGTTTTTTCGTATATATATATATATATATATATATATATATATATATATATATATATATATATATATATATATATATATATATATATATATATATATATATATATATATATATATAATGTAATATTGTGTTTAATTTATTAATGTTTTTTGTTGTAATACTCATTTTATTTACCATTATTTCAATTAATATTCTATTGATTCATATTCTATTGATTCATATTCTATTGATTCATATTCTATTGATTCATATTCTATTGATTCATATTCTATTGATTCATATTCTACTGATTAATATTCTATTGATTCATATTCTACTGATTAATATTCTATTGCTTTGTTTGTTTGTTTGTTTGTTTGTTTGTTTGTTTGTTTGTTTGTTTGTTTTAATAAACGCCGTGGTCAGACAAATTAGTTTTTTTTTATTAGCATTCAGTTTTCATGATTACTTTTTTTAACTGATGTTTGAATGTATTTTAAAAAGAGATCCGTTGTTTAATCCATGTACACAAATAGCACGATACCTACCTGAATGACCAATACCTTCAAAGACTTAAATTAAGAACTTTTTGTTTCTTCTTGAAATTATGTTATATAGAAAACGGTTGTAACTTTACTGCACATTCTTTAGAGAAGTAAAATTTGAAGGCTCTGAACTTTACTGGTTTACTAAAATCCTAGGCCAAGACAATATGGTGGGGGAATCGATTTTTAAAAAAAACTTTGGTGAAACAAACATGCAGTACGGGTATCTAGTGCAACGGTGGCCAAACTGCGGCTCGCGAGCCGCATGCGGCTCTTCTGTGTTCACTTTGCGGCTTGCGAACAATTGATCAAATTAAAAAATTTCGTTTGAAATATATGCTGTGAAATACATTTAACAGGAAAACGCTTCAGAAGAAAAATCTGTCAACGGGAAATAAAATACGGTCCCGACAAAATACAAAGTATTTTGATACACCTTTTTTTCCCTGAGCATGAAATACAAATCTATTAACTCTAAAAGATTTACGTTCTTTGAATGATTCAAGGAAAACACGACCGCACCCCAGAGAACTATAGGGGTTGGTATTCACGACCGCACCCCAGAGAACTATAGGGGTTGGTATTCACGACCGCACCCCAGAGAACTATAGGGGTTGGTATTGTGTGTTATTAATAATAACACCCTTGCTTTTATTATATGACAGGACGCTAACTTCGTTTTGAAATACACCATATTTTTGAGTTACCGGTTGAGCCAGACGAGTCAATGTTGTTTATCCACCCCCCCCCCACCCCCACCATACTTAAAAAAACACATAATCTATTACTGGGTTTTAACAAAAATAATTTTCAGTCATTCAATGATTTTCAACGAGATCATCAAACTAGACACACGTGGGAGGAGATAAGAGATCATCAAACTAGACACACGTGGGAGGAGATAAGAGATCATCAAACTAGACACACGTGGGAGGAGATAAGAGATCATCAAACTAGACACACGTGGGAGGAGATAAGAGATCATCAAACTAGACACACGTGGGAGGAGATAAGATATCATCAAACTAGACACACGTGGGTGGAAATCAGATATCATCAAACTAGACACACGTGGGTGGAGATCAGATATCATCAAACTAGACACACGTGGGTGGAGATAAGAGATCATCAAACTAGACACACGTGGGTGGAGATAAGAGATCATCAAACTAGACACACGTGGGAGGAGATAAGAGATCATCAAACTAGACACACGTGGGTGGAGATCAGATATCATCAAACTAGACACACGTGGGTGGAGATCAGATATCATCAAACTAGACACACGTGGGTGGAGATAAGAGATCATCAAACTAGACACACGTGGGTGGAGATAAGAGATCATCAAACTAGACACACGTGGGAGGAGATAAGAGATCATCAAACTAGACACACGTGGGTGGAGATCAGATATCATCAAACTAGACACACGTGGGTGGAGATCAGAGATTATCAAACTAGACACACGTGGGAGGAGATCAGATATCATCAAACTAGACACACGTGGGTGGAGATCAGATATCATCAGACTAGACACACGTGGGTGGAGATCAGATATCATCAAACTAGACACACGTGGGTGGAGATAAGAGATCATCAAACTAGACACACGTGGGTGGAGATAAGAGATCATCAAACTAGACACACGTGGGAGGAGATAAGAGATCATCAAACTAGACACACGTGGGTGGAGATCAGATATCATCAAACTAGACACACGTGGGAGGAGATCAGATATCATCAAACTAGACACACGTGGGTGGAGATAAGAGATCATCAAACTAGACACACGTGGGTGGAGATAAGAGATCATCAAACTAGACACACGTGGGTGGAGATAAGAGATCATCAAACTAGACACACGTGGGTGGAGATCAGATATCATCAAACTAGACACACGTGGGAGGAGATAAGATATCATCAAACTAGACACACGTGGGAGGAGATAAGATATCATCAAACTAGACACACGTGGGTGGAAATCAGATATCATCAAACTAGACACACGTGGGAGGAGATAAGAGATTATCAAACTAGACACACGTGGGTGGAAATAAGAGATCATCAAACTAGACACACGTGGGAGGAGATAAGAGATCATCAAACTAGACACACGTGGGTGGAGATCAGATATCATCAAACTAGACACACGTGGGAGGAGATAAGAGATCATCAAACTAGACACACGTGGGAGGAGATAAGAGATCATCAAACTAGACACACGTGGGTGGAGATCAGATATCATCAAACTAGACACACATGGGAGGAGATCAGATATCATCAAACTAGACACACGTGGGTGGAGATAAGAGATCATCAAACTAGACACACGTGGGTGGAGATCAGAGATCATCAAACTAGACACACGTGGGTGGAAATAAGAGATCATCAAACTAGACACACGTGGGTGGAGATAAGAGATTATCAAACTAGACACACGTGGGTGGAGATAAGAGATCATCAAACTAGACACACGTGGGTGGAGATAAGAGATCATCAAACTAGACACACGTGGGTGGAAATAAGAGATCATCAAACTAGACACACGTGGGTGGAGATAAGAGATCATCAAACTAGACACACGTGGGTGGAAATAAGAGATCATCAAACTAGACACACGTGGGTGGAGATAAGAGATCATCAAACTAGACACACGTGGGTGGAAATAAGAGATCATCAAACTAGACACACGTGGGTGGAAATAAGAGATCATCAAACTAGACACACGTGGGTGGAGATAAGAGATCATCAAACTAGACACACGTGGGTGGAGATCAGATATCATCAAACTAGACACACGTGGGAGGAGATAAGATATCATCAAACTAGACACACGTGGGAGGAGATAAGATATCATCAAACTAGACACACGTGGGTGGAAATCAGATATCATCAAACTAGACACACGTGGGAGGAGATAAGAGATTATCAAACTAGACACACGTGGGAGGAGATAAGATATCATCAAACTAGACACACGTGGGAGGAGATAAGATATCATCAAACTAGACACACGTGGGTGGAAATCAGATATCATCAAACTAGACACACGTGGGAGGAGATAAGAGATTATCAAACTAGACACACGTGGGAGGAGATCAGATATCATCAAACTAGACACACGTGGGTGGAGATAAGAGATCATCAAACTAGACACACGTGGGTGGAGATCAGAGATCATCAAACTAGACACACGTGGGTGGAGATCAGAGATCATCAAACTAGACACACGTGGGTGGAGATCAGAGATCATCAAACTAGACACACGTGGGTGGAGATCAGAGATCATCAAACTAGACACACGTGGGAGGAGATAAGAGATCATCAAACTAGACACACGTGGGTGGAGATCAGAGATCATCAAACTAGACACACGTGGGTGGAGATCAGAGATCATCAAACTAGACACACGTGGGTGGAGATCAGAGATCATCAAACTAGACACACGTGGGTGGAGATAAGAGATCATCAAACTAGACACACGTGGGTGGAGATAAGAGATCATCAAACTAGACACACGTGGGAGGAGATAAGAGATCATCAAACTAGACACACGTGGGTGGAGATAAGAGATCATCAAACTAGAGTCACGTGGGCAGAGATCAGAGATTATCAAACTAGACACACGTGGGCAGAGATCAGAGATTATCAAACTAGACACACGTGGGAGGAGATCAGATATCATCAAACTAGACTCAGAACTTTTGTGTTAGTTAATCAAATTTTATATCTCACATTAAATCCCACAATCGATCACAATAAATATCATTAAGACTTAGAGTTCTGAGTCCCCCTGTGTGACTACTTAGTTTGTGACTAAAAAATTATTTTCTGCTTTTTCATGCGAGGTTCTACATTCCTCACTGCAGCTGGGCCTCATCTTTTTTTTAAAGTTTTTTTTTCATTTTATTTTCTACTTTTACACGTTAACAAAAGATTTGTAAAACTTAATTTCATTCATGAAGTCCTGTTAAATGTCCTGTTAGCCAAGTTCATCTATAAACAAAATTTGTGAGCAAAATTTGAAAATTTTCTATAAATATAAACTTACACATTCTTAACTCCTTCCCATATGTGCGCTGATCCACTTAGCAGAAAAATATTTTTTCACAACGGGAAGTGTGTCGTTTTTAAATCCCTTATATTAGCTTCACCGCCGTCTCTCTCTGTCTCTCTGTCTGTCGTCATCTCATGGGCGGGCGGAAAAACAAAAGTCGAAAATGACCCACTTTCCGTGATCCGATCGAGCTGAAATTTGGCACACGGGCCCGTCTAAACTAACAATGCATCGTATCAAAATTTCAGATCGATCGAACGTACCGTAATTAAATTAATGCATTTTTAGTTTATCCTTATATGAGGTATGTAATTCAAATTCACGGTTTGTTATTGTTTTTTTCCTCGTGAGTTTGAGTTGACGCTTAGACGTCGACCGTCGTGCCGACACCCCCTCACGACCCATCCCCCGTTAAAAGACAGGGGACATCACTCGGTGTCAGTCCGTAAATATTTGTGGCGTTGAAACATAATCAATACTTTTAATTATGACTAAAATATAAGGGATTTATAGTAGAAAACTTTGTTTTTACGGGTTTGTTTTTTTAAATCCATTATATTAACTTCGCGGCCGTCTCTGTCTGTCTGTCGTCATCTCATCATCTCATGGGCGGGCGGGCGGGCGGAAAAACAAAAGTCGAAAATGACCCACTTCCCGTGATTCGATCGAGCTGAAATTTGGCACACTGACCCGTCTGACCTAACAATGCATCGTATCAAAATTTCAGATCGATCGAACGTACCGTAATTAAATTAATGCATTTTTAGTTTATCCTTATATGAGGTATTTAATTCAAATTCACGGTTTGTTATTGTTTTTTTTCCCACGTGAAAGTTTGAGTTGACGCATTGAGGCGACCAGTCGAAGCGACGGGGTGCTTTTGTTTACATTTTACGTGTCAAGCTGAGCTCGGTCAAGCGAATCGGTGACCAGACTTTTCCCCTCTCCCCCCCCCCTAGGGTTATGAAGCAAACTTGAGTTAAAACGGATTCAGTCTGTAAATGTTTGAAAATAATCAATACTGTTAGTTATGTCTCATATATAAGGGATTTATAGTCAAAAACTTTGTTTTTACGGGTTTGTTTTTTACCACGTTTTTATTAACTCACTTTCGTTCCTGTCGGTCCACAATTTTTCAAATCTGCCAACGTAAAATTAAACCACTTTTGGTGGTCCTAGAGATCTCAAACTTTTACAACAGATAGATCTTGGATGACAATGCATTGTATCAAAATTTCAGATCGATCGAATGTACCATTATTAAATTATTGAACTTTTTAGTTTATCTATATATAAGCATATGTATTATCCGTCTGCTCTTGTTTACATTACATTCACGTGCCGAGTTCACACCAACCTTGACCACATCAACCATGTTTAACATCAAGGGGAGATCAGTCATTTCCAGTCTGTAAATGTTTGTCGGGCAATGCGTATTATATTTGAACATAATCAATACTTCAAAACTCACCATAGCATACATTTAGACTAAAAAGAATAAAATAAATAGAAGTAAAAAAAAAGATTTTTAAAAACCACATTTTTATAAGCGGACTAAAAAGAAGAAAATAATTTAAAACTTAAAAGTTCAAGTAATTTAATTTAATATGACTAAAAACGTGGGGCGGGCGCTTATGAGGTTTAATATATGCAGTTCATTCATTCTCTCACTTATATATATAAAATAATAGATAGATCTCTCTTTTGCCTTCTAAATTATAAATTTTTAATTTTTATACTAAACACCCGCCCCACGTTTTTAGTCATATTAAATTAAATTACTTGAACTTATAAGTTTTAAATTATTTTCTTCTTCTTAGTCCGCTTATAAAAACGTGTTTTTTTTTAAATCTTTTTTTTTACTTCTATTTATTACTTTTGTTTTTCCGCCCGACCGACCGCCTGCGAACCCAAGAGACGACGGTGAAGTTAATATAAGGGATTGAATTAAACAACCCCGTAAAGACAAAGGAAGTTAAAATAAAGGATTGAACTAAACAACCCCGTAAAAACAAATTTTTTGACTATAAATCCCTTATATATGAGACATAACTAACAAGTATTTATCATGCTTAAACGCGACAAACATTTACAGACTGAGACTGCCTTAAATATCCTTTGTTTTAAAACGGAGGGGGCAGTTACAATGTTTAGTCACGGATGACTCGTAAAATGTCAACAAAAGCTGGCCGCTACATAGAGAGATAAACTAAAAATGCATTAATTTAATTACGGTACATTCGATCGATCTGAAAATGTAATAGCTTTATCCTCCCCACAAGCCAAACCTACTGTGAAAATTTCAGCTCTCTGGCGAGTCAGAAAACCTGTTTACGGGCGTTTTGAAAAAGTTGACGACAGTGTTGAATTTGAATCCGGAATCCTTCACGAGTTAATAGGATAGGGGCCTCAAAAAATAAAGAGATTTCAAGCAGTTCACTGTTTCTTTACATCTTTAAAAAATGTACATCTAACCAGAGGCGTCACTCGGGATGGTAGCTCATGGTGTCACCCTCTCACGACTTAACCCATAGAACTCCTCCGAGTCGTCCAAGGCGAAATAACGGGAACGTAAGGAATTTTACACTTTTGTGTCACCCCTTGTGATGGTCACCCGATGCGGTCCGCACCTCTCGCACCCCCTAGTGACGCCACTGTAAACGCGAAACCTTTTGTCATTTTTCTTCTTTAAATTGTTAACTTAGTGTAACTTACTAATTAATTTGGGACGGTGACCCGTAAAAAGCACATAACGAAAGAGCGCAGATCAAAATTGGGGAGATTGTTCTAATAGATGCTAATGTTTAATTTTTAATTAAAAATCGTAAATTAAAAAAACCCGTAAAAAACCAAGTTTTTCTCTATAAATCCTTTATGTATGAGACGTAACTAAAACAATGTTCAGTATAATACGCAACGCAAGACCAACCAACAATACAAAATTGTAGTTGTGTCGTAAAACATGTTTAATATAATGCGCACCGATCAGGAATATGTTTAAAAAAAGTGTTGTCAGTAAAATACGCACCTTATTGCGCGACAGAAAGGTTGTTCAATATAATGCGCACCCTTACATCTAAAAAAATAACATGATACATAGGAATAAATAAAATAATCTAAAAAATCAATAATTCAATTACGGTACATGCGATCAATCTGAAATTTTGATACATTGTTTTTATTATCGGTACAAAACTGCCTGCAAAATTTCAGCTCGCTAGCTTACAAGCAAGTGGGTTAAAAATCAATCCAAAGTTTTGGCGACAAGCAAGGGCGCACGCAGACACCACGAGTGAATATAAAGGATTTAAAAACCAAGCTCTTGACTATAAATCCTTTATATAGGAGACATAACTTAAAGAATGTTCATTATAATTCGCAGCGCAAGACAATCCAAAAATACAAAATTTGAGTAATATCTCGTAAAACATAAAACTATATAATTTGCAATTGTCACGCAAGTCAGACAGTGTGTCCTGACGCTACTAATTTTAAAAAGCAGGGAAACCAAATTACTGCACCAATGCATCAAAAGGTGTGCAAATTAAAAATGCGCTGTAAAAAATATAATATTGCGTCATTGTTTTCGCTTATATTTTAATTTTGGAAAAGGGATCAATGTAAAAAGAGGATTTGATGATGGTTAATTATAAAATAAAAAAACAAACGGGGCGCCATAGGCATCCTGTACCCCTATTATAAAATACTTGTGTACATTTCAGAAAGTTTAATATTTCGTATTTATCAAACAAGGACAAGTAAGTTGGGCTTTTGAAAAAGGTCGGTGCCATAGGCGCCCTAAAAAGTGCATTTTTTATAAAATAAATAGATTTCAGCTGAAAACTTCCGTCATTTTTGACGGGTGTACACTAGTGTATAATATAATGCTCACCGATCGGCAATAGGCCTATAATACGCACCATACCCGCGCGAAAGGAAAGGTTGTTCAATATAATACGCACCACGACACTCAAGCACAAAAATGTAACATGTTACACAGAGGTAAATAGAGATAAAATAAAAATTCATTAATTTAATTACAGTACATTCGATCGATCTGAAATTTTGATACATCATTTTTATCATTGACACGAGTCTGCCTGCAAAAATTCAGCTCGCCAGCATACGGGGAAGTGGGTTAAAAGTCGATCAAAAGTTTTTAGGCATTCAAGCAATCAGGCAGACACCACGGGTTAATATACACTATAAAGGATTTAACAAAAATGAGATAAAAATTAGAAAATTACTTAAACTCTCTCAAAACTCATTTAGAGGCTATCGGGCTATCCATAATTAACTCAAGACAAATTTCTTTATATCCAAGAAAAAGATGGTAGAGAAAACATCTTTTATGAAATGGTATGCGTGAGCCTGTAAGGGCGTAGTTTTCAAAAGGTACTTTTGGAAAGTAAGCACATCTAAATTCATTAAACTTTAAATTCAAACGATTTTTAATTTTGTTACATTCGGTTATCATCTACACGTCTGCTGAAATGTCCACACCTTTTCCCCCGTGATTCGGAAATGTTCAAATCAAAACTTAAATTAAAATTAATTTAAGACCATGGGATCTGGAGGAATGTTGCATGGAGCAATTGTAGGGTCATGGAGCGCTCTCAATCAACATGGAGAAATTGTTGGGTCACGGAGCGCTCTCAATCAACATGGAGCAATTTTAGTGTCATGGAGCAATTGTAGGGTCATGGAGCAATTGTAAGGTTTTGGAGCGCTCTCAATCAACATTGAAAATTGTAGGGTTATGGAGCACTCTCAATCAACTTGGAGCAATTATAGGGTTATGTAGCGCTCTCAGTCAACATTGAAAATTGTAGGGTCGTGGAGCGCTCTCAATCGACATTGAAAATTGTAGGGTTATGGAGCGCTCTCAATCAACATTGAAAATTGTAGGGTTATGGAGCGCTCTCAATCAACATGGAGCAATTGTTGGGTCACGGAGCGCTCTCAATCAACATGGAGCAATTGTAGGGTCATGGAGCAATTGTAGGGTCATGGAGCAATTGTAGGGTTTTGGAGCGCTCTCAATCAACATGGAGCGATTGTAGGGTAATGGAGCAATTGTAGGGTCATGAAGCAATCTTAGGGTCATGGAGCAATTTGTAGGGGCATGGAGCAAATGTAGGGTTCTGGAGCGCTCTCAATCAACATTTAAAATTGTAGGGTTATGGAGCGCTCTCAATCAACATTGAAAATTGTAGGGTCATGGAGCGCTCTCAATCAACATTGAAAATTGTAGGGTTATGTAGCGCTCTCAATCAACATGGAGCAATTGTAGGGTTATGGAGCGCTCTTAATCAACATTGAAAATTGTAAGTTTATGGAGCGCTCTCAATCAACATGGAGCAATTGTAGGGTTATGGAGCGCTCTCAATCAACATTGAAAATTGTAAGGTTATGGAGCGCTCTCAATCAACATTGAAAATTGTAGGGTTATGGAGCGCTCTCAATCAATATTGAAAATTGTAGGGTTATGGAGCGCTCTCAATCAACATTGAAAATTGTAGGGTTATGGAACGCTCTCAATCAACATTGAAAATTGTAGGGTCATGGAGCGCTCTCAATCAACATTGAAAATTGTAGGGTTATGGAGCGCTCTCAATCAACATGGAGCAATTGTAGGGTAATGGAGCGCTCTCAATCAACATGGAGCAATTGTAGTGTTATGGAGCGCTCTCAATCAACATTGAAAATTGTAGGGTTATGGAGCGCTCTCAATCAACATGGCGCAAGTGTAGGGTTATTGAGCGCTCTCAATCAACATGGAGCAACTATAGGGTTATAAAGCGCTCTCAATCAACATTTAAAATTGTAGGGTTATGTAGCGCTCTCAATCAACATTTAAAATTGTAGGGTTATGGAGCGCTCTCAATCAACATTGAAAATTGTAGGGTCATGGAGCGCTCTCAATCAACATTGAAAATTGTAGGGTTATGTAGCGCTCTCAATCAACATGGAGCAATTGTAGGGTTATGGAGCGCTCTTAATCAACATTGAAAATTGTAAGTTTATGGAGCGCTCTCAATCAACATGGAGCAATTGTAGGGTTATGGAGCGCTCTCAATCAACATTGAAAATTGTAAGGTTATGGCGCGCTCTCAATCAACATTGAAAATTGTAGGGTTATGGAGCGCTCTCAATCAACATTGAAAATTGTCGCGTTATGGAGCGCTCTCAATCAATATTGAAAATTGTAGGGTTATGGAGCGCTCTCAATCAACATTGAAAATTGTAGGGTTATGGAACGCTCTCAATCAACATTGAAAATTGTAGGGTCATGGAGCGCTCTCAATCAACATTGAAAATTGTAGGGTTATGGAGCGCTCTCAATCAACATGGAGCAATTGTAGGGTAATGGAGCGCTCTCAATCAACATGGAGCAATTGTAGTGTTATGGAGCGCTCTCAATCAACATTGAAAATTGTAGGGTTATGGAGCGCTCTCAATCAACATGGCGCAAGTGTAGGGTTATTGAGCGCTCTCAATCAACATGGAGCAACTATAGGGTTATAAAGCGCTCTCAATCAACATTTAAAATTGTAGGGTTATGGAGCGCTCTCAATCAATATTGAAAATTGTATGGTCATGGAGCGGTTTCAATCAACATGGCGCAAGTGTAGGGTTATTGAGCGCTCTCAATCAACATTCAAAATTGTACGGTTATTGAGCGCTATCAATCAACATTGAAAATTGTCGGGTTATGGAGCGCTCTCAATCAACATGGAGCAATTGTAGGCTTATGGAGCACTCTCAATCAACGTTGAAAATTGTAGGGTTATGGAGCGCTCTCAATCAACATTGAAAATTGTCGGGTTATGGAGCACTCTCAATCAACATGGCGCAAGTGTAGGGTTATTGAGCGCTCTCAATCAACATTGAAAATTGTAGGGTTATGGAGCGCTCTCAATCAACATTGCCAATTGTCGGGTTATGGAGCGCTCTCAATCAACATGGAGCAATTGTAGGGTTATGGAGCACTCTCAATCAACATGGAGATATTGTAGGGTTATGGAGCACTCTTAATCAACATTGAAAATTGTAGGGTCATGGAGCGCTCTCAATCAACATTGAAAATTGTAGGGTCAAGGAGCGCTCTCAATCAATATTTGAAAATTGTAGGGTTATGGAGCGCTCTCAATCAACATGGAGCAATTGTAGGGTTATGGAGCGCTCTCAATCATTATTGAAAATTTTAGGGTTATGGAGCGCTCTTAATCAACATGGAGCAATTATAGGGTTATGGAGCGCTCTCAATCAACATTGAAAATTGTAGGGTTATGGAGCGCTCTCAATCAACATTGAAAATTGTAGGGTCATGGAGCGCTCTCAATCAACATTGAAAATTGTGAGGTTATGTAGCGCTCTCAATCAACATGGAGCAATTGTAGGGTTATGGAGCGCTCTTAATCAACATTGAAAATTGTAAGTTTATGGAGCGCTTTCAATCAACATGGAGCAATTGTAGGGTTATGGAGCGCTCTCAATCAACATTGAAAATTGTAAGGTTATGGAGCGCTCTCAATCAACATTGAAAATTGTAGGGTTATGGAGCGCTCTCAATCAACATTGAAAATTGTCGCGTTATGGAGCGCTCTCAATCAATATTGAAAATTGTAGGGTTATGGAGCGCTCTCAATCAACATTGAAAATTGTAGGGTTATGGAACGCTCTCAATCAACATTGAAAATTGTAGGGTCATGGAGCGCTCTCAATCAACATTGAAAATTGTAGGGTTATGGAGCGCTCTCAATCAACATGGAGCAATTGTAGGGTCATGGAGCGCTCTCAATCAACATGGAGCAATTGTAGTGTTATGGAGCGCTCTCAATCAACATTGAAAATTGTAGGGTTATGGAGCGCTCTCAATCAACATGGCGCAAGTGTAGGGTTATTGAGCGCTCTCAATCAACATGGAGCAACTATAGGGTTATAAAGCGCTCTCAATCAACATTTAAAATTGTAGGGTTATGGAGCGCTCTCAATCAACATTGAAAATTGTAGGGTTATGGAGCGCTCTCAATCAATATTGAAAATTGTATGGTCATGGAGCGGTTTCAATCAACATGGCGCAAGTGTAGGGTTATTGAGCGCTCTCAATCAACATTGAAAATTGTACGGTTATTGAGCGCTATCAATCAACATTGAAAATTGTCGGGTTATGGAGCGCTCTCAATCAACATGGAGCAATTGTAGGCTTATGGAGCACTCTCAATCAACATTGAAAATTGTAGGGTTATGGAGCGCTCTCAATCAACATTAAAAATTGTCGGGTTATGGAGCACTCTCAATCAACATGGCGCAAGTGTAGGGTTATTGAGCGCTCTCAATCAACATTGAAAATTGTAGGGTTATGCAGCGCTCTCAATCAACATTGCCAATTGTCGGGTTATGGAGCGCTCTCAATCAACATGGAGCAATTGTAGGGTTATGGAGCACTCTCAATCAACATGGAGATATTGTAGGGTTATGGAGCACTCTTAATCAACATTGAAAATTGTAGGGTCATGGAGCGCTCTCAATCAACATTGAAAATTGTAGAGTCATGGAGCGCTCTCAATCAACATTGAAAATTGTAGGGTTATGGAGCGCTCTCAATCAACATGGAGCAATTGTAGGGTTATGGAGCGCTCTCAATCATTATTGAAAATTGTAGGGTTATGGAGCGCTCTTAATCAACATGGAGCAATTATAGGGTTATGGAGCGCTCTCAATCAACATTGAAAATTGTAGGGTTATGGGGCGCTCTCAATCAACATGGAGCAATTGTAGGGTTATCGAGCGCTCTCAATTAACATGGAGCAATTGTAGGGTTATGGAGCGCTTTCAATCAACATTGAAAATTGTAAGGTTATGGAGCGCTCTCAATCAACATGGAGCAATTGTAGGGTTATGGAGCGCTCTCAATCATTATTGAAAATTGTAGGGTTATGGAGCGCTCTCACTCAACATGGAGCAATTGTAGGGTTATGGAGCGCTCTGAATCAACATTGAAAATTGTAAGGTTATGGAGCGCTCTCAATCAACATTGAAAATTGTAGGGTTATGGAGCGCTCTCAATCAACATTGAAAATTGTAGGGTTATGGAGCGCTCTCAATCAATATTGAAAATTGTAGGGTTATGGAGCGCTCTCAATCAACATTGAAAATTGTAGGGTTATGGAGCACTCTCAATCAACATTGAAAGTGTAGGGTCATGGAGCGCTCTCAATCAACATTGAAAATTGTAGGGTTATGGAGCACTCTCAATCAACATTGAAAATTGTAGGGTCATGGAGCGCTCTCAATCAACATTGAAAATTGTAGGGTTATGGATCGCTCTCAATCAACATTTACAATTGTAGGGTTATGGAGCGCTCTCAATCAACATTGAAAATTGTAGGGTTATGGAGCGCTCTCAATCAATATTGAAAATGGTATGGTCATGGAGCGCTCTCAATCAACATGGCGCAAGTGTAGGGTTATTGAGCGCTCTCAATCAACATTGAAAATTGTAGGGTTATGGAGCGCTCTCAATCAACATGGCGCAAGTGTAGGGTTATTGAGCGCTCTCAATCAACATGGAGCAACTATAGGGTTATAAAGCGCTCTCAATCAACATTTAAAATTGTAGGATTATGGAGCGCTCTCAATCAACATTGAAAATTGTAGGGTTATGGAGCGCTCTCAATCAACATGGCGCAAGTGTAGGGTTATTGAGCGCTCTCAATCAACATTGAAAATTGTAGGGTTATGGAGCGCTCCCAATCAACATTGAAAATTGTCGGGTTATGGGGCGCTCTCAATCAACATGGAGCAATTGTAGGGTTATGGAGCACTCTCAATCAACATGGAGCAATTGTAGGGTATTGGAGCACTCTTAATCAACATTGAAAATTGTAGGGTCATGGAGCGCTCTCAATCAACATTGAAAATTGTAGGGTCATGGAGCCCTCTAAATCAACATTGAAAATTGTAGGGTTATGGAGCGCTCTCAATCATTATTGAAAATTGTAGGGTTATGGAGCGCTCTTAATAAACATGAAGCAATTATAGGGTTATGGAGCGCTCTCAATCAACATTGAAAATTGTAGGGTTATGGGGCGCTCTCAATCAACATGGAGCAATTGTGGGGTTATCGAGCGCTCTCAATTAACATGGAGCAATTGTTAGGGTTATGGAGCGCTCTCAATCAACATTGAAAATTGTAGGGTTATGGAGCGCTCTCAATCAACATGGAGCAATTGTTGGGTTTTATGGAGCGCTCTCAATCAACATTGAAAATTGTAGGGTTATGGAGCGCTCTCAAGCAACATGGAGCAATTGTAGGGTTATGTAGCGCTCTCAATCAACATTGAAAATTGTAGGGTTATGGAGCGCTCTCAATCAACATTGAAAAGTGTAGGGTCATGGAGCGCTCTCAATCAACATTGAAAATTGTAGTGTTATGTAGCGCTCTCAATCAACATGGAGCAATTGTAGGGTTATGGAGCGCTCTCAATCAACATTGAAAATTGTAAGGGTTATGGAGCGCTCTCAATCAACATTGAAAATTGTAGGTTTATGGAGCGCTCTCAATTAACATGTAAAATTGTAAGGTTATGGAGCGCTCTCAATCAATATTGAAAATTGTAGGGTTATGGAGTGCTCTCAATCAACATTGAAAATTGCAGGGTTATGGAGCGCTCTCAATCAACATTGAAAATTGTAGGGTCATGGAGCGCTCTCAATCAACATTGAAAATTGTAGGGTTATGGAGCGCTCTCAATCAACATGGAGCAATTGTAGGGTCATGGAGCGCTCTCAATCAACATGGAGCAATTGTAGTGTTATGGAGCGCTCTCAATCAACATTGAAAATTGTAGGGTTATGGAGCCCTCTCAATCAACATTGAAAATTGTAGGGTTATGGAGCGCTCTCAATCAACATTGAAAATTGTAGGGTTATGGATCGCTCTCAATCAACATTTAAAATTGTAGGGTTATGGAGCGCTCTCAATCAACATGGCGCAAGTGTAGGGTTATTGAGCGCTCTCAATCAACATTGAAAATTGTAGGGTTATGGAGCGCTCCCAATCAACATTGAAAATTGTCGGGTTATGGGGCGCTCTCAATCAACATGGAGCAATTGTAGGGTTATGGAGCACTCTCAATCAACATGGAGCAATTGTAGGGTTATGGAGCACTCTTAATCAACATTGAAAATTGTAGGGTCATGGAGCGCTCTCAATCAACATTGAAAATTGTAGGGTCATGGAGCCCTCTCAATCAACATTGAAAATTGTAGGGTTATGGAGCGCTCTCAATCATTATTGAAAATTGTAGGGTTATGGAGCGCTCTTAATAAACATGGAGCAATTATAGGGTTATGGAGCGCTCTCAATCAACATTGAAAATTGTAGGGTTATGGGGCGCTCTCAATCAACATGGAGCAATTGTAGGGTTATCGAGCGCTCTCAATTAACATGGAGCAATTGTTAGGTTATGGAGCGCTCTCAATCAACATTGAAAATTGTAGGGTTATGGAGCGCTCTCAATCAACATGGAGCAATTGTTGGGTTTTATGGAGCGCTCTCAATCAACATTGAAAATTGTAGGGTTATGGAGCGCTCTCAATCAACATGGAGCAATTGTAGGGTTATGTAGCGCTCTCAATCAACATTGAAAAGTGTAGGGTCATGGAGCGCTCTCAATCAACATTGAAAATTGTAGTGTTATGTAGCGCTCTCAATCAACATGGAGCAATTGTAGGGTTATGGAGCGCTCTCAATCAACATTGAAAATTGTAAGGGTTATGGAGCGCTCTCAATCAACATTGAAAATTGTAGGGTTATGGAGCGCTCTCAATCAACATTGAAAATTGTAAGGTTATGGAGCGCTCTCAATCAACATTGAAAATTGTAGGGTTATGGAGCGCTCTCAATCAACATTGAAAATTGTAGGGTTATGGAGCGCTCTCAATCAACATTGAAAATTGTAGGGTCATGGAGCGCTCTCAATCAACATTGAAAATTGTAGGGTTATGGAGCGCTCTCAATCAACATGGAGCAATTGCTAGGGTCATGGAGCGCTCTCAATCAACATGGAGCAATTGTAGGGTTATGGAGCGCTCTCAATCAACATTGAAAATTGTAGGGTTATGGAGCGCTCTCAATCAACATTGAAAATTGTAGGGTTATGGAGCGCTCTCAATCAACATTGAAAATTGTAGGGTTATGGATCGCTCTCAATCAACATTTAAAATTGTAGGGTTATGGAGCGCTCTCAATCAACATTGAAAATTGTAGGGTTATGGAGCGCTCTCAATCAATATTGAAAATTGTATGGTCATGGAGCGCTCTCAATCAACATGGCGCAAGTGAAGGGTTATTGAGCGTTCTTAATCAACATTGAAAATTGTAGGGTTATGGAGCGCTCTCAATCAACATTGAAAATTGTCGCGTTATGGAGCGCTCTCAATCAACATGGAGCAATTGTAGGGTTATGGAGCACTCTCAATCAACATTGAAAATTGTAGGGTTGTGGAGCGCTCTCAATCAACATTGAAAATTGTAGGGTTATGGAGCGCTCTCAATCAACATGGCGCAAGTGTAGGGTTATGGAGCGCTCTCAATCAACATTGAAAATTGTAGGGTTATGGAGCGCTTTCAATCAACATTGAAAATTGTCGGGTTATGGAGCGCTCTCAATCAACATGGAGCAATTGTAGGGTTATGGAGCACTCTCAATCAACATGGAGCAATTGTAGGGTTATGGAGCACTCTTAATCAACATTGAAAATTGTAGGGTCATGGAGCGCTCTCAATCAACATTGAAAATTGTAGGGTCATGGAGCGCTCTCAATCAACATTGAAAATTGTAGGGTCATGGAGCGCTCTCAATCAACATTGAAAATTGTAGGGTTATGGAGCGCTCTCAATCAACATGGAGCAATTGTAGGGTTATGGAGCGCTCTCAATCATTATTGAAAATTGTAGGGTTATGGAGCGCTCTTAATCAACATGGAGCAATTATAGGGTTATGGAGCGCTCTCAATCAACATTTGAAAATTGTAGGGTTATGGGGCGCTCTCAATCAACATGGAGCAATTGTAGGGTTATCGAGCGCTCTCAATAAACATGGAGCAATTGTAGGGTTATGGAGCGCTCTCAATCAACATTGAAAATTGTAAGGGTTATGGAGCGCTCTCAATCAACATGGAGCAATTGTAGGGTTATGGAGCGCTCTCAATCATTATTGAAAATTGTAGGGTTATGGAGCGCTCTTAATCAACATGGATATTGTAGGGTTATGGAGCGCTCTCAATCAACATTGAAAATTGTAGGGTTATGGAGCGCTCTCAATCAACATTGAAAATTGTAGGGTTATGGAGCGCTCTCAATCAACATTGAAAATTGTAGGGTTATGGAGCGCTCTCTATCAACATTGAAAATTGTAGGGTTATGGAGCGCTCTCAATCAACATGGAGCAATTGTAGGGTTATGGAGCGCTCTCAATCAACATGGAGCAATTGTAGGGTTATGGAGCGCTCTCAATCAACATTGAAAATTGTAGGGTTATGGAGCGCTCTCAATCAACATTGAAAATTGTAGGGTTATGGAGCGCTCTCAATCATTATTGAAAATTGTAGGGTCATGGAGCGCTCTCAATCAACATTGAAAATTGTAGGGTTATGGGAGCGCTCTCAATCAACATTGAAAATTGTAGGGTTATGGAGCGCTCTCAATCAACATTGAAAATTGTAGGGTTATGGAGCGCTCTCAATCAACATTGAAAATTGTAGGGTTATGGAGCGCTCTCAATCAACATGGAGCAATTGTAGGGTTATGGAGCGCTCTCAATCAACATGGAGCAATTGTAGGGTTATGGAGCGCTCTCAATCAACATTGAAAATTGTAGGGTTATGGAGCGCTCTCAATCAACATGGAGAATTGTAGGGTTATGGAGCGCTCTCAATCATCATTGAAAATTGTAGGGTTATGGAGCGCTCTCAATCAACATTGAAAATTGTAGGGTTATGGAGCGCTCTCAATCAACATTGAAAATTGTAGGGTTATGGAGCGCTCTCAATCAACATTGAAAATTGTAGGGTTATGGAGCGCTCTCAATCAACATTGAAAATTGTAGGGTTATGGAGCGCTCTCAATCAACATTGAAAATTGTAGGGTTATGGAGCGCTCTCAATCAACATGGAGAAATTGTAGGGTTATGGAGCGCTCTCAATCAACATTGAGCAAATTGTAGGGTTATGGAGCGCTCTCAATCAACATTGAAAATTGTAGGGTTATGGAGCGCTCTCAATCAACATTGAAAATTGTAGGGTTATGGAGCTCTCTCAATCATTATTGAAAATTGTAGGGTCATGGAGCGCTCTCAATCAACATTGAAAATTGTAGGGTTATGGGGCGCTCTCAATTAACATTGAAAATTGTAGTGTTATGGAGCGCTCTCAATCAACATTGAAAATTGTAGGGTTATGGAGCGCTCTCAATCAACATTGAAAATTGTAGGGTTATGGAGCGCTCTCAATCAACATTGAAAATTGTAGGGTTATGGAGCGCTCTCAATCAACATTGAAAATTGTAGGGTCATGGAGCGCTCTCAATCAACATTGAAAATTGTAGGGTTATGTAGCGCTCTCAATCAACATTGAAAATTGTATGGTCATGGAGCGCTCTCAATCAACATGTAGCAACTGTAGGGTTATGGAGCGCTCTCAATCAACATGGAGCAATTGTATGGTGATGGAGCGCTCTCAATCAACATGGAGCAATAATTGTAGGGTTATGGAGCGCTCTCAATAAACATGGAGCAATTGTAGTGTCATGGAGCGCTCTCAATCAACATTGAAAATTGTAGTGTTATGGAGCGCTCTCAATCAACATTGAAAATTGTAGGGTTATGGAGCGCTATTAATCAACATTGAAAATTGTAGGGTTATGGAGCGCTCTCAATCAATATTGAAAATTGTATGGTCATGGAGCGCTCTCAATCAACATGGCGCAAGTGAAGGGTTATTGAGCGTTCTCAATCAACATTGAAAATTGTAGGGTTATGGAGCGCTCTCAATCAACATTGAAAATTGTCGCGTTATGGAGCGCTCTCAATCAACATGGAGCAATTGTAGGGTTATGGAGCACTCTCAATCAACATTGAAAATTGAAGGGTTGTGGAGCACTCTCAATCAACATTGAAAATTGTAGGGTTATGGAGCGCTCTCAATCAACTTGGCGCAAGTGTAGGGTTATGGAGCGCTCTCAATCAACATTGAAAATTGTAGGGTTATGGAGCGCTTTCAATCAACATTGAAAATTGTCGGGTTATGGAGCGCTCTAGATCAACATGGAGCAATTGTAGGGTTTTGGAGCACTCTCAATCAACATGGAGCAATTGTAGGGTTATGGAGCACTCTTAATCAATATTGAAAATTGTAGGGTCATGGAGCGCTCTCAATCAACATTGAAAATTGTAGGGACATGGAGCGCTCTCAATCAACATTGAAAATTGTAGGGTCATGGAGCGCTCTCAATCAACATTGAAAATTGTAGGGTTATGGAGCGCTCTCAATCAACATGGAGCATTTGTAGGGTTATGGAGCGCTCTCAATCAACATTGAAAATTGTAGGGTTATGGAGCGCTCTTAATCAACATGGAGCAATTATAGGGTTATGGAGCGCACTCAATCAACATTGAAAATTGTAGGGTTATGGGGCGCTCTCAATCAACATGGAGCAATTGTAGGGTTATCGAGCGCTCTCAATTAACATGGAGCAATTGTAGGGTTATGGAGCGCTCTGAATCAACATTGAAAATTGTAAGGTTATGGAGCGCTTTCAATCAACATGGAGCAATTGTAGGGTTATGGAGCGCTCTCAATCATTATTGAAAATTGTAGGGTTATGGAGCGCTCTTAATCAACATGGAGCATTTGTAGGGTTATGGAGCGCTCTCAATCAACATTGAAAATTGTAGGGTTATGGAGCGCTCTCAATCAACATTGAAAATTGTAGGGTTATGGATCACTCTCAATTAACATTGGAAATTGTAAGGTTATGGAGCGCTCTCTATCAACATTGAAAATTGTAGGGTTATGGAGCGCTCTCAATCAACATTGAAAATTGTAGGGTTATGGAGCGCTCTCGATCAACATGGAGCAATTGTATGGTTATGGAGCGCTCTCAATCAACATGGAGCAATTGTAGGGTTATGGAGCGCTCTCAATTAACATTGAAAATTGTAGGGTTATGGAGCGCTCTCAATCAACATTGAAAATTGTAGGGTTATGGAGCTCTCTCAATCATTATTGAAAATTGTAGGGTCATGGAGCGCTCTCAATCAACATTGAAAATTGTAGGGTTATGGAGCGCTCTCAATCAACATTGAAAATTGTAGGGTCGTGGAGCGCTCTCAATCAACATTGAAAATTGTAGGGTTATGGAGCACTCTCAATCAACATTGAAAATTGTAGGGTTATGGAGCGCTCTCAATCAACATTGAAAATTGTAGGGTTATGGAGCGCTCTCAATCAACATTGAAAATTGTAGGGTTATGGAGCGCTCTCAATCATTATTGAAAATTGTAGGGTTATGGAGCGCTCTCAATCAACATGGAGCAATTGTAGGGTCATGGAGCGCTCTCAATCAACATTGAAAATTGTAGGGTTATGGAGCGCTCTCAATCAACATTGAAAATTGTAGGGTTATGGAGCGCTCTCAATCAATATTGAAAATTGTATGGTCATGGAGCGCTCTCAATCAACATGGCGCAAGTGAAGGGTTATTGAGCGTTCTCAATCAACATTGAAAATTGTAGGGTTATGGAGCGCTCTCAATCAACATTGAAAATTGTCGCGTTATGGAGCGCTCTCAATCAACATGGAGCAATTGTAGGGTTATGGAGCACTCTCAATCAACATTGAAAATTGAAGGGTTGTGGAGCACTCTCAATCAACATTGAAAATTGTAGGGTTATGGAGCGCTCTCAATCAACTTGGCGCAAGTGTAGGGTTATGGAGCGCTCTCAATCAACATTGAAAATTGTAGGGTTATGGAGCGCTTTCAATCAACATTGAAAATTGTCGGGTTATGGAGCGCTCTAGATCAACATGGAGCAATTGTAGGGTTTTGGAGCACTCTCAATCAACATGGAGCAATTGTAGGGTTATGGAGCACTCTTAATCAATATTGAAAATTGTAGGGTCATGGAGCGCTCTCAATCAACATTGAAAATTGTAGGGTCATGGAGCGCTCTCAATCAACATTGAAAATTGTAGGGTCATGGAGCGCTCTCAATCAACATTGAAAATTGTAGGGTTATGGAGCGCTCTCAATCAACATGGAGCAATTGTAGGGTTATGGAGCGCTCTCAATCAACATTGAAAATTGTAGGGTTATGGAGCGCTCTTAATCAACATGGAGCAATTATAGGGTTATGGAGCGCACTCAATCAACATTGAAAATTGTAGGGTTATGGGGCGCTCTCAATCAACATGGAGCAATTGTAGGGTTATCGAGCGCTCTCAATTAACATGGAGCAATTGTAGGGTTATGGAGCGCTCTCAATCAACATTGAAAATTGTAAGGTTATGGAGCGCTTTCAATCAACATGGAGCAATTGTAGGGTTATGGAGCGCTCTCAATCATTATTGAAAATTGTAGGGTTATGGAGCGCTCTTAATCAACATGGAGCATTTGTAGGGTTATGGAGCGCTCTCAATCAACATTGAAAATTGTAGGGTTATGGAGCGCTCTCAATCAACATTGAAAATTGTAGGGTTATGGATCACTCTCAATCAACATTGAAAATTGTAAGGTTATGGAGCGCTCTCTATCAACATTGAAAATTGTAGGGTTATGGAGCGCTCTCAATCAACATTGAAAATTGTAGGGTTATGGAGCGCTCTCAATCAACATGGAGCAATTGTATGGTTATGGAGCGCTCTCAATCAACATGGAGCAATTGTAGGGTTATGGAGCGCTCTCAATTAACATTGAAAATTGTAGGGTTATGGAGCGCTCTCAATCATTATTGAAAATTGTAGGGTCATGGAGCGCTCTCAATCAACATTGAAAATTGTAGGGTTATGGAGCGCTCTCAATCAACATTGAAAATTGTAGGGTCGTGGAGCGCTCTCAATCAACATTGAAAATTGTAGGGTTTAGGAGCACTCTCAATCAACATTGAAAATTGTAGGGTTATGGAGCGCTCTCAATCAACATTGAAAATTGTAGGGTTATGGAGCGCTCTCAATCAACATTGAAAATTGTAGGGTTATGGAGCGCTCTCAATCAACATTGAAAATTGTAGGGTTATGGAGCGCTCTCAATCAACATGGAGCAATTGTAGGGTCATGGAGCGCTCTCAATCAACATTGAAAATTGTAGGGTTATGGAGCGCTCTCAATCAACATTGAAAATTGTAGGGTTATGGAGCGCTCTCAATCAACATTGAAAATTGTAGGGTTATGGAGCGCTCTCAATCAACATGGAGCAATTGTAGTGTTATGGAGCGCTCTCAATCAACATTGAAAATTGTAGGGTTATGGAGCGCTCTCAATCAACATTGAAAATTGTAGGGTTATGGAGCGCTCTCAATCAACATGGAGCAATTATAGGGTTATGGAGCGCTCTCAATCAACATTTAAAATTGTAGGGTTATGGAGCGCTCTCAATCAACATTGAAAATTGTAGGGTTATGGAGCGCTCTCAATCAACATGTAGCAATTGTAGGGTTATGGAGCGCTCTCAATCAACATGGAGCAATTGTATGGTGATGGAGCGCTCTCAATCAACATGGAGCAATAATTGTAGGGTTATGGAGCGCTCTAAATAAACATGGAGCAATTGTAGGGTCATGGAGCGCTCTCAATCAACATTGAAAATTGTAGTGTTATGGAGCGCTCTCAATCAACATTGAAAATTGTAGGGTTATGGAGCGCTATTAATCAACATTGAAAATTGTAGGGTTATGGAGCGCTCTCAATCAATATTGAAAATTGTATGGTCATGGAGCGCTCTCAATCAACATGGCGCAAGTGGAGGGTTATTGAGCGTTCTCAATCAACATTGAAAATTGTAGGGTTATGGAGCGCTCTCAATCAACATTGAAAATTGTCGCGTTATGGAGTGCTCTCAATCAACATGGAGCAATTGTAGGGTTATGGAGCACTCTCAATCATCATTGAAAATTGTAGGGTTGTGGAGCGCTCTCAATCAACATTGAAAATTGTAGGGTTATGGAGCGCTCTCAATCAACATGGCGCAAGTGTAGGGTTATGGAGCGCTCTCAATCAACATTGAAAATTGTAGGGTTATGGAGCGCTTTCAATCAACATTGAAAATTGTCGGGTTATGGAGCGCTCTCAATCAACATGGAGCAATTGTAGGGTTATGGAGCACTCTCAATCAACATGGAGCAATTGTAGGGTTATGGAGCACTCTTAATCAATATTGAAAATTGTAGGGTCATGGAGCGCTCTCAATCAACATTGAAAATTGTAGGGTTATAGAGCGCTCTCAATCAACATGGAGCAATTGTAGGGTTATGGAGCGCTCTCAATCATTATTGAAAATTGTAGGGTTATGGAGCGCTCTTAATCAACATGGAGCAATTATAAGGTTATGGAGCGCTCTCAATCAACATTGAAAATTGTAGGGTTATGGGGCGCTCTCAATCAACATGGAGCAATTGTAGGGTTATCGAGCGCTCTCAATTAACATGGAGCAATTGTAGGGTTATGGAGCGCTCTCAATCAACATTGAAAATTGTAAGGTTATGGAGCGCTCTCAATCAACATGGAGCAATTGTAGGGTTATGGAGCGCTCTCAATCATTATTGAAAATTGTAGGGTTATGGAGCGCTCTTAATCAACATGGAGCATTTGTAGGGTTTTGGAGCGCTCTCAATCAACATTGAAAATTGTAGGGTTATGGAGCGCTCTCAATCAACATTGAAAATTGTAGGGTTATGGAGCACTCTCAATCAACATTGAAAATTGTAGGGTTATGGAGCGCTCTCTATCAACATTGAAAATTGTAGGGTTATGGAGCGCTCTCAATTAACATTGAAAATTGTAGGGTTATGGAGCGCTCTCAATCAACATGGAGCAATTGTAGGGTTATGGAGCGCTCTCAATAAACATTGAAAATTGTAGGGTTATGGAGCGCTCTCAATCATTATTGAAAATTGTAGGGTCATGGAGCGCTCTCAATTAACATTGAAAATTGTAGGGTTATGGAGCGCTCTCAATCAACATTGAAAATTGTAGGGTTATGGAGCTCTCTCAATCATTATTGAAAATTGTAGGGTCATGGAGCGCTCTCAATCAACATTGAAAATTGTAGGGTTATGGGGCGCTCTCAATCAACATTGAAAATTGTAGTGTAATGGAGCGCTCTCAATCAACATTGAAAATTGTAGGGTTATGGAGCGCTCTCAATCAACATTTAAAATTGTAGGGTTATGGAGCGCTCTCAATCAACATTGAAAATTGTAGGGTTATGGAGCGCTCTCAATCAACATGGAGCAATTGTAGGGTCATGAAGCGCTCTCAGTCAACATTGAAAATTGTAGGGTTATGGAGCGCTCTCAATCAACATTGAAAATTGTAGGGTCATGGAGCGCTCTCAATCAACATTGAAAATTGTAGGGTTATGTAGCGCTCTCAATCAACATTGAAAATTGTATGGGTCATGGAGCGCTCTCAATCAACATGTAGCAATTGTAGGGTTATGGAGCGCTCTCAATCAACATGGAGCAATTGTATGGGTGATGGAGCGCTCTCAATCAACATGGAGCAATAATTGTAGGGTTATGGAGCGCTATCAATAAACATGGAGCAATTGTAGGGTCATGGAGCGCTCTCAATCAACATTGAAAATTGTAGTGTTATGGAGCGCTCTCAATCAACATTGAAAATTGTAGGGTTATGGAGCGCTATTAATCAACATTGAAAATTGTAGGGTTATGGAGCGCTCTCAATCAATATTGAAAATTGTATGGTCATGGAGCGCTCTCAATCAACATGGCGCAAGTGAAGGGTTATTGAGCGTTCTCAATCAACATTGAAAATTGTAGGGTTATGGAGCGCTCTCAATCAACATTGAAAATTGTCGCGTTATGGAGCGCTCTCAATCAACATGGAGCAATTGTAGGGTTATGGAGCACTCTCAATCAACATTGAAAATTGTAGGGTTGTGGAGCGCTCTCAATCAACATTGAAAATTGTAGGGTTATGGAGCGCTCTCAATCAACTTGGCGCAAGTGTAGGGTTATGGAGCGCTCTCAATCAACATTGAAAATTGTAGGGTTATGGAGCGCTTTCAATCAACATTGAAAATTGTCGGGTTATGGAGCGCTCTAGATCAACATGGAGCAATTGTAGGGTTTTGGAGCACTCTCAATCAACATGGAGCAATTGTAGGGTTATGGAACACTTTTAATCAATATTGAAAATTGTAGGGTCATGGAGCGCTCTCAATCAACATTGAAAATTGTAGGGTCATGGAGCGCTCTCAATCAACATTGAAAATTGTAGGGTCATGGAGCGCTCTCAATCAACATTGAAAATTGTAGGGTTATGGAGCGCTCTCAATCAACATGGAGCAATTGTAGGGTTATGGAGCGCTCTCAATCAACATTGAAAATTGTAGGGTTATGGAGCGCTCTTAATCAACATGGAGCAATTATAGGGTTATGGAGCGCACTCAATCAACATTGAAAATTGTAGGGTTATGGGGCGCTCTCAATCAACATGGAGCAATAGTAGGGTTTATCGAGCGCTCTCAATTAACATGGCGCAATTGTAGGGTTATGGAGCGCTCTCAATCAACATTGAAAATTGTAAGGTTATGGAGCGCTTTCAATCAACATGGAGCAATTGTAGGGTTATGGAGCGCTCTCAATCATTATTGAAAATTGTAGGGTTATGGAGCGCTCTTAATCAACATGGAGCATTTGTAGGGTTATGGAGCGCTCTCAATCAACATTGAAAATTGTAGGGTTATGGAGCGCTCTCAATCAACATTGAAAATTGTAGGGTTATGGATCACTCTCAATCAACATTGAAAATTGTAAGGTTACGGAGCGCTCTCTATCAACATTGAAAATTGTAGGGTTATGGAGCGCTCTCAATCAACATTGAAAATTGTAGGGTTATGGAGCGCTCTCAATCAACATGGAGCAATTGTAGGGTTATGGAGCGCTCTCAATCAACATGGAGCAATTGTAGGGTTATGGAGCGCTCTCAATTAACATTGCAAATTGTAGGGTTATGGAGCGCTCTCAATCAACATTGAAAATTGTAGGGTTATGGAGCTCTCTCAATCATTATTGAAAATTGTAGGGTCATGGAGCGCTCTCAATCAACATTGAAAATTGTAGGGTTATGGAGCGCTCTCAATCAACATTGAAAATTGTAGGGTCGTGGAGCGCTCTCAATCAACATTGAAAATTGTAGGGTTATGGAGCACTCTCAATCAACATTGAAAATTGTAGGGTTATGGAGCGCTCTCAATCAACATTGAAAATTGTAGGGTTATGGAGCGCTCTCAATCAACATTGAAAATTGTAGGGTTATGGAGCGCTCTCAATCAACATTGAAAATTGTAGGGTTATGGAGCGCTCTCAATCAACATGGAGCAATTGTAGGGTCATGGAGCGCTCTCAATCAACATTGAAAATTGTAGGGTTATGGAGCGCTCTCAATCAACATTGAAAATTGTAGGGTTATGGAGCGCTCTCAATCAACATTGAAAATTGTAGGGTTATGGAGCGCTCTCAATCAACATGGAGCAATTGTAGTGTTATGGAGTGCTCTCAATCAACATTGAAAATTGTAGGGTTATGGAGCGCTCTCAATCAACATTGAAAATTGTAGGGTTATGGAGCGCTCTCAATCAACATGGAGCAATTATCGGGTTATGGAGCGCTCTCAATCAACATTTAAAATTGTAGGGTTATGGAGCGCTCTCAATCAACATTGAAAATTGTAGGGTTATGGAGCGCTCTCAATCAACATGTAGCAATTGTAGGGTTATGGAGCGCTCTCAATCAACATGGAGCAATTGTATGGTGATGGAGCGCTCTCAATCAACATGGAGCAATAATTGTAGGGTTATGGAGCGCTCTCAATAAACATGGAGCAATTGTAGGGTCATGTAGCGCTCTCAATCAACATTGAAAATTGGTGTGTTATGGAGCGCTCTCAATCAACATTGAAAATTGTAGGGTTATG